>ML857303.1:14710-27078 GCA_009831015.1 Picea engelmannii
AGTTGATGGATGAACTGCATGGGGCAGTTTTCTTCTCAAAAATTGATCTACGCTCTGGATATCATCAGATCAACATCCGAGAGCAGGACATAGAGAAGACGACATTTCGATGTCATTTTGGACACTTCAAGTTCCTGGTTATGTCATTTGGGCTAACCAATGCACCCGCTACATTCCAGTCTTGCATGAAACATACATTCAGGGATCAGTTAAGGAAATCAATCTTGGTTTTCTTCGATGACATCTTGATCTATAGCCGATCATGGAAAGAGCATATGAGGCACTTGGATGAGGTATTGAGCATCATGGAGGCACTGTCATTATATGCCAAAGAGTCCAAGTGTGAGTTTGGTATGACAGAGTTGCACTACTTAGGCCACATTATCAGTGCACATGGGGTACAGGTGCACGAAGAGAATATCAGGGCCATTCTGGATTGGTTGATGCCTAAGAACGTGACAGAATTGAGGAGCTTCTTCGGGATGTGCAACTACTACAGGCGGTTCGTCCGGGGGTTTTCTCAGCTTGGAGCATCGCTGACAGATCTTACCAAGCATGGGGCCTTCATATGGACTGAGAAATCATAGGAATCCTTTGATCACATGAAGGAAGTCATGGGCACTTGTCCACTGTTGGCACTACCAAACTTCACCTTGCCATTTTTACTAGAGTGTGACGCATCCGACAAAGGGATTGGTGCAGTTTTGATGCAGGGAGGACACCCCATTGTATTCGAGAGCCAGAAGCTTAGTCAACCTGATAGGTTTTACTCCATTTATGACAAGGAAATGTTGGCAATCATGCATTCCTTAACCAAGTTTAGACAATATTTGGTGCGAAGCAAATTTGTGGTCAAGACTGATCACAACAGTTTGAAGTATTTCCTTGAGCAAAAGGACCTCAGTGAGCGCCAACAGAAATGGGTGACAAAGGTACAGGCATTCGAATTTGACATAGAGTATGTCAAGGGGAAGAAGAACATTGTGGTTGATTCATTATCGAGGAGACGTGCGACAAGTTCTTTGATGGAGATTTCAGCAGATTGGAAATCCCACTTGTTAGTGGAATATTCCAAGAATAAGTTCGCTTGTGAGGTGATGGATGGGCAGAAACATGATGAACGGTATAGGGTCATTGACGATGTCATATTTTACAAGGATGGAGTCTACTTGGTGCCAGATTCAGGGCTTACAAAGAAGATCCTCACCGCAGCTCATGATTTACCTCTAGCAGGCCATCAGGGGTTTTTCAAAACCTACAGACAGATCAGAGAGAGGTTCTGATGGAAGGGATTCAAACAGGATGTTATGAGACACATCAGTGAGTGTGTGACTTGCCAGAAGAACAAGTCAGAGCATTCTCTTCTAACAAGGCTACTTCAGCCACTCCGCATTCCAGAGCATAAATGAGAGAGTATATCTATGGACTTCATCACGGGTCTACCCAAGATCCAGGGTAAGGATTGTATCTATGTAGTGGTTGATAAATTGACCAAGTTTTCTCACTTCTACGCCATACTGATAGAGTACAATGCAGTTCAGGTGGCCGATATTTTTTTCAGGGAGGTATTTATAATTCATGGGTTGCTGAAGAACATCGTCAGTGATAGGGACAGTCGGTTCATAGGGAAATTTTGGAGAGAGTTTTTTCAGTTGGTGGGGACAGAGTTGACACCTAGCATCAGCTATCACCCTTAGACAGATGGGGAGACCGAGATTGTCAACAAGTGGGTTGAAGGGTATTTGAGGAACTATGTAGGAGGACAATAGAGAACGTGGGTAAAGTGGTTACATTTAGGAGAACATTGTTGCAACACCACCTTCCACATGTCCATTGGTATGACACCCTTGTTGGCAGCCAATTCAATTTTTTTAATTGTCGTAAAAGCTGCCTACACCTATGTCTCTTGAATTTCAAATTTCTGTCGCATTTCACAAAAGACAACACTTTCATTTCAAGCGACATTTGCAAATTAATTTCAATTTAGTTTTCACGACTGAAAGCGTGAAAACTCATCCATCGTCATTTGGACTGTTATGATCTTCTCATTGATATGCTGATTGGTACTTACCTTTGGTTTATTTTTCGAACTATGTCCATTTGTTTATCATCACTGTGATTGCGCAACTTGATTTTTTAATTGATACGACATTGAGTTTGTTGATTGATGAATTATACTTGATTTTATAGAGGTCATGGCGGATTAAAGTTTTCTTTATGATATGATCCTATTATTATGAACTCTCGGCTTATAGATTTTATAAAATCTCTTGTTGCAATGTTTTATAAACTTGGACTATGCAACAAGCGCATGGGTCAAAGGTGAGTTTGGTGTCATGGCAATGTTTTACACTTGGCGCATTAATATAACATATGGTTTTGGTTTTACATTTGCTTAATGGCACGTTGATATGGTTATTCACCGATTCAGGTTGGCTGATTAATATGTTTTAAACGTTATTATTATTGCTTGAACAACATTGTACTGTGCCATTAATACACTGCATGGCGGTGATAATCCCACCACCTTCGCATGCATTACATTGATTCATTCCCCTTTGAGTGCTTGCTGCTGTTAAGCCCTATTGATTTTTCCTCCTACATATTGTATTGTTCAAACCAAACCCTACCATGCACCCGCACCATGGCTCTGGTCGTAAGGGCTGAGCCCAATGGTAGCCAGGCACTATTAATGTTTGATGGTGCTTACAGCGACCTGGAGGAATTCGGATGGCTCCCATTCATACGAAAGTTTGATGGCTTTAACCCTAGTGTGGCTCGACAATTTGCGTTAACCTTCGATGGCTGCCGAGCCAAGGTTGGGGATGTTCAGTTAGAAATTGATGAGCAATTTCTTAGTTTGGCTACTGGTATGCCTGCTACTGGTCAGAAATGGTCGAAAAATTGCAAAGTAGAAGATGTCCCGTGGACACTACTCTTCCAGTCTCGAAAGGTGAGTTCTTGTGACAAGGGTTTGTCTGTAAATATGTTGAAGCAACGCTGGCGCGACTTGCTGATGTTAATCAAGCAGTTCATTACCTGCGAGGGTCGGTATGGTTTCGTTTTCTTGTACCACCTTCGGCTACTTATGGTTTTCATGGGTTATGAACTTAATATGCCTCACTACTTGCATAGGAGTTTGTTTAAAATGTCTAAAAGGTTCAAACGGAGCCAGTCCGATACCAGTCTTTTCCATTTCGGGTTAATTAAAATGCTTATGGTTTATGAGTTGGGGTTACACCGAGATTGTTGGGAGGATTTTCTTAAACGTAATAATTTTGGTCACTCAAGCCCACCACAGATTGGTAAACCCATGGTGAGCGAGAGTAATTCGATACCCACTGTGCCTTACAGTGCTCTACTGCCTACACCCCTACCCGATTCACCTATCGACCTACCCGGTTCTGTTACCAGTCATGTCAAAAATACTAACCCCGTGGCTAAAAAATCCTAAGACTAAACCTACTGCCAATTCTAAAGGCAAGAAGAACGCCCGGTTAATCTCTCGCATGGCAAAAAACAAACCAAAGGCACTTGTTAATCCTGACCCTATCATGGTTAGTAAATATTCTGACTCAGAGATTGAACGTTACCTAGCAAGTGAATATACCTATTCCGAAGGTCTGTGTGACAAACCCTCATACGATTTTGTGAACAATCTACCACCGTGTTTACAAAATGATCCTAATTATCCAGGCATCAAAATGCCTTGTGAAACCCATGGTGACTCATCTAAACCCCCTCCTACTCCAACCGAAACAACTGCTCCACCATGTGAACAGTGTGGCTCGTGGTTGGAAAGGTATTACCTCGATGTGCCAATGCTGCAGTCCAGAATCCATGCTCTGGAAGATCAAGTGGCAAGGCTTACCAGCCAGAAGGCAAAGATGCCATCCACTGATAAGAAGCAGCGAACAACAGGATCGATTTTGTTTAAGAATGTGGAGTCTACTACAACGGTTGTGAACTCAAAGCTGGCATAGTCCAAACAGTCGCACTGGTATGATTATCACCTGTTTATATGAGGAACTCAGAGCTCTGTGTATAGCCTCGAGTTGAAATTGGTTAATAAGCATGCATTTGTTGTATATAAGTTTGATTAATCGATTTTTGGATTGGTTTTGATTAGATTTAGTTCTAATCTGATTGATCACGATTGGATTTGATTGTTTTTGGATACTCTGTTATTTATTGAAGATTGTTCATATCTTTTCTAAACATAAGTTATCCCAATTTTGGAACACAGTCAATATCTCATTTTGAATTGGTTATATCCTGTGCGATATGGTTGGCAAATTGGTTAGCTGTTGTGATTGTATATTCTATGTTCGGACCAATTCGTATATCATTTTGTTATTATACCGAATTGCGAATAGATATGAATAGTGGTCGTTATACCTAACCAAATCGATTTGGACTGTTTTGTTATCAGATTGTAACAAATATGTCGTTTGAATTCGATTTGATGAATGGGATTGATTATATTCAGTCTTACGATTTATGTCTATAATTAAACTCAGCCATATTCGTTTCGGTTATTTACTCGGTTTATATAAGGAATTATGTTGATTATATCAAGACCTTGTCTGTTGACTGTGTGGTGATCAATAACGAAATTCGTTTGGTCGTTACTCATTGAGTATGATTCCATTGGAAACAGTTTACCTATTTTTTCATTCGATTGAACGATATCAATTTATTTCTATGACTATAATGAGTCAACGATGGTTATGATCATTATTTTTGTCATGTTTGTTCACCATGCGATACTCAGCGATCAAATTCTATAGCAAAGTTTAATGGATGTTGTTATGCATGTTTCATTTTGATTATAATCGCAACAGCCTTTCCATTTTGGCTTTTAAGTAAAACAATATGAATTTTACACAGCTGTAACCGTTCGATTGTGATTGTGTTCGATTATAACTATATCGATCTTGGATATGATGCAATTTACTTGTAATTGCATTTGGATATGAAACAATGTGGTTATTATTTAACCTGATTTAATGGCAATCCAAAAACAGAGCATTCTTATCCTGTTTTGATTGCATCCTTTTCGATTTGATTTGATTTGAATGATAAATTTGCTTGAACCACTAGTAATTCGATTTTAATGTTTGTTAAAAGAGAATTAAATTGGATTGTTTTTAAAGATTTCATTGGATTTCTATCTGATTCTATATGCTATTTTAGACTAGCTACAGAATCAGATGATTCTGTAGCTAAGTCTGTAAGATCATTTTCTTTGTGTTTTGTTACTGAAATATCTTTCTAATTGGAGATTTGTGTCCTATTGCAGGTAAATTCGAATTGCAATTGAGTTTATGAGCAGTTAGGGGATGTTTCCAAGATTTCACTTGCATTTTATTTCCTAGTTTAGAAGATTTTGGGGATATTACCCAGATTATGTAATACATTTTGATATTATCCACAAGGAAGTTTTACCTTGTGGAGAGACTTATATATACTTATGATTTTTGTAATAATCATCATCCTCATTCATGGGAGAACAAGGATATGGATTTCTAATAAAGACTGGAGCAGAATTGATGTTTTGTCACAACTTTAGCTTCTCAATATATCAACATTTTGTTTCATGTTTTGTATATCACTTTGTTTATGGTTTATGACTACTTTAGCTATCTAAATCATGTGCAAATGATATAATTTTGATCGTTGTTGTTCATATCTTGTCTCTTCCTAATAGATAAAAGACATAACAATTGTTAATTCAATTTGTGAATGATAGGTTTATCTTCTCCATAAATTGAATTGTTATATATAAGTTTTTGCATAACAGGTTTCCCTTATTGCAGGAATTTATAATCATAAGATTGTTATGATTTTATTTTATGTCTTGTTTGTCCTGTAAAACACTTCAAGGAGCAGCATAGCCTATCATTTACGAAAATCTTATGGACTAACCGATGCGAGTTTCCTCCTCCGACCAGCTTAGAAGTTATCATACACAGGGCAGATTTGGAGCATTTCCAGGTCAACTAGTTTGTTGTTTATTGTTTTCATTAAGTAGTATAAGTTTAATTAGATTTATATTAGATCGTTTAATTTCATTTATGATTATTTCTTTTTCATAAAATATAAAAATTAAAAAGAGATTCTTGGCTATCTTAGGGCAGAAAACACATGAGTTTTGCAGGTTTTAATTAAATCTGTAGGTTGTTTATAGTGTACATTTGTGAATAAGTAATATTGCAGATGGTAATTAAATAGTTGATTTGAGTTATTATAATAGTAATTAGTAGATTGTACATGATAGTTAGAATAGTTAGATTTAGTTTTAGTATAATTTAGTAGTTTGTTTTAATTAGATTAGTGTATTAGTTAGTTAGTTTTAATTTGTTTGTTTTCTTTGTCTTAGATTACTTAGTTCAGATCAATTCTCTCTTTGGTTTTCTTAAAAGACCTTAGAGCAGCCAACGGAGCCGTTAAAATCGTCAGGGTGGTTCATTCCAAACGGCTTGGGTTATTTAGACAACCCCGGACCGGTTCCACTCTCCCAGTTGACGGACGATCAATTTCGCCCGTCAACAAATGGCGCTAGAAGGAGGGCCTGAACTTAATTGATGTCACGAGGCGGTCACAAGACTCCTCCTCCACCTAATTGCACCCCTATAGTGACTAGAAGTCGTTCACAAGATAATATTCCCCCTCAAACAACAACTACTTCAACCAAAGATCCAAAGATCACAGTTGAGCCAGTAACCCCTAATCCTACAGGTGGTGATTTCCAAGAGATCGTTCGTCAATCTCTTATCAGAACACACAGTGCCTTAGCTAGTCTTAGGCGACCAAACCATCCGTGGGGTCAAACTTTAGACTTCTCTGATATTAGAGAGCAGTTAGGTGATATAGACCTCACTGTGAATCCTACATATTCAAACACAAATCCTGCTATAGGAGGATCTAGGATACCTCCTTCACCACCTCCCTCATCTCCTTCCTCTTATGACGAAGGCAACTCACCTTCTCAGCCTTCCACACCCAATTCCCCAATGGAAAATTAGAACAACCCTGCTAGACCCTAGTTGGACCAGGATGTTGTAGCTGTACCTGGAGCCCAACACCCTTTACGTAAGCACCCAGAAAAATGGCTTCCCAAGTTTGATCCTGATTCAAAACAGATAGCTGAAGATCATATCAAAAAAATTATGTTAGCCATCAGACTCCGTAACGTTGAACATGAATATGTGGTATGTAGGTTGTTCCCTTACACCTTTGAGGGTAATGCGTACACTTGGTACTTTTCCCAACAACCCCACACCATAGTGTCTTGGGAAAATTTTGAGTCATGTTTTTTGGAAAAATTCGGAGATGGCAAACCTCCGGAAGTTTTAGTCATGGATCTTTCAAACTTGAAAATGAATTCAAAAGAAAAAGTTAAATATTTTAATCAAAGATTTTTAACACTCAAAAATCGAATCCATGTAGACTCTATGCCTGCTGAGAGTCTTATAATAGCTTACTACACTAAAGCTCTACATCAAAGTATAGCTATTTGGGTTAAAAGATCTAAAAAGGCTACGTTGTTAGAAGCGTTTGAAGAGGCTACTCAGATTGAAAAAGACATACTTAGTCTTAAAGATTCCTCTAGCAACAAAATTGAAACTGTTGTTTCTTCCAAAAAGAAGATTGAAATTCTTCCGAGACCTACACAGAACAAAACACAACCCGAAAACTCTGATTTGGAAAATTTAGCCAAAGTTGTACAAAAATTATCTAATCAAGTTATAGATTTAAAAAGGTCGACTGAAGAAGCCTCTTTGAGTAAATAACTCTACAAACCTCCTTTCCGAAATCCTTTTCCCGCCAACCGGCCTAATTCGAACCCCGAAAGCTTGAACCTAGAAAGTTTGCAATGTACTCTCCAGACAATTCTAGGAGCCCAAGATGACTTGATCCCCCCTGAAATCCCTCAAGAGGAAATCAAGCAGGAAACAACTCAAGAAGAAGAGTCTTCTCCAAATATCTTTGGACATTTCTCGGATAATATCTTTCAAGCCAGCTTCAAGACTATTCACCCTTACAATACTAGGAGTAAGACAACAAATAAACCTCCTACCGAGAACACTACAACTTTACCTCCAAAGCCATCTAAATCAATAGAAACAAAACAAATTAATGTTGGCCCTAAATTAGATTATGATGTTGTTGAAGATCTTAAAAAATTAAGGGCTAACATTTCTATTTATGAGTTGTTGAAATTTCCATTTTTGTTACAGAAGATGTTGCAAAATATTTTAGACAATGGAAAGAATGGTAATTCAAATGGTAATAAGGTTGTGCAAAGCAAGGTCCCGCAGAAGACTTCCACAAAAAATAATCCTGATCCTCAAGATAAAGGAAGCCTTCCTATACCAAATGTAAATAATGTAAATGGTGTAAATAATGTAAATAACGCAAGTAGTGTAGATGAAGTAGCATTAGAAACCGCGAGTAAGAAACCACAAGCTACAACTCTAAGTACTCGCAAAAATGTACCTCCTTTTCTTTTAACTTTCGAAATCTTCAACAGAAATGTGCATAATTGCATGGTTGACTCAGGAGCATCGTCAAATGTGATGCCTTGGTCAGTCTACCAAAAGATTAATGCTGAAGTAGAACCATCTTCTTTGAAAATCATACAACTTGATCGAACAGATGTTAAAGTTATAGGCAAACTGAAAAATGTATTAATTAGATTATCATCTAACCCAAAGGTTCATCAGGTTATTGATATAATTGTGGTGGATATTCCAGAAGTGTATGGTATGTTTTTTAGCAGGGACTGGTCGGAGCAATTACATGGTTACTTTGCAACGGATTGGTCTCACTTATGGCTTCCAGAAAATGGTAGGCCCAACAAGATCAGGGTGAATCGCGAGTGTTACCTCAAGTTCATGGTAACAGACTTGAATGACCCCAATGAACCATATACACCTCCGAAGGATTCACCTGAAGTCCAAGGGATGGACACCTTCTTCAGAAATTTCACAGCTAAAGTTTCACCTATCAACAATCCGCAACAGCAACCCAAGATCATAGCATGTGCGCAACCAATAGCTTCTATCCAATAGTCCCGTGAGCTCGATGGAAATCAAATTTGGTCTTTATATTTCAACGGTTCCAAGTCAAAAGAAGGAGCTGGTGCAGGCTGCATCATTATCGATCCGGCAGGTAACAAAACATTATTGGCTTGTAGATTAGAATTTGAATGTACTAATAATATTGCAGAATATGAGGCTTTATTGCAAGGTCTCAGAAAAGCCTTAGACATGCACATTCAAAATCTAATTGTATTCGGCGACTCTAAGATAGTGGTCAGGCAGGTGAGAAATTCTATACATTGTCTTTCCCCACATCTCAAATGTTACCAGTCTGAGGTATGGAGTTTAATGAACAAATTTTCTACTTTTAATATAAATTCCATTCCTAGATTAAATAATGCTAAAGCAGATCTACTCGCTAATGTTGCTTCTAAACTTCTTCCCGTAGAAGGCTTATCTCCAAACGCATTCTCTGTCGAGCTATTGTTTCGACCATCTGTTCCTGACAATATCACAAACTGGAGAGTATTTGATGATGATCAACAGATCATTAACTTTCTGCACATGGAAGAAACCTTTCAAGGTGCTGTGATAGATGAACAAACACACGACGACAATTTGCACAACTTTACGGTAATACCTAATCCAAAATCTCCTGAAGCTCTATCGAACATGGTAAATCTCATACCCAAATCTGTTGTTAGACTAGAAAAGTTCTATGATTTTGAAGATAAATTTAAAAATACGGTCAATTGTAAAACCAACAGTTCCTCATTGTCTTATGAAAAATTTAATTTAGGAACTAGTGAAAATCCCCAGTGTATCAACTTAGGCTTGGGATGTTCTAGACAAGAAAAAGATGCTTTTGTTAAATTGTTTAAATAATTCAAGGATGTATTTTCTTGGACTTACGATGATCTTTAAACATTCGATCCTAATATTATACAACATGTCATCCCGATGAAGCCCCAAACCTTACTCTTCCAACAGAAACTGAGGAAAATGCATCCTAAACTAGAACCGACCGTACAAAAAGAATTGAATAAACTCCTAGGTGCTAAAATAATTTTTCTTGTTAGACACACTCAATGGGTATACAACCTTGTCCCAGTCCAGAAGAAAAATGGGGAAATTCGACTTTGTGTCGATTTCTGAAACCTCAACAAAACATCTGATAAAGATAATTATCCTGTCCCTCCTATGGAACAAATCCTACAACAAGTATCTGGTTCCGAGAGGCTATCCTTACTAGATGGTTTCTCTGGATACAACCAAGTCTTGATGTCTCCGTTAGACCAATTAAAAACTACCTTCCGTACCCCGTGCGACACTTATGCTTATCACAAAATGCCTTTTGGATTGATTAATGCCGGTGCTACCTTTCAGAGAGCAATGGATATTGCTTTCAGAGGCTTAATCAATCACTCTGTAGTAGTCTACTTAGATGATGTGACCATTTATTCTAAAAACAAAGACGATCATCTAACTCACTTACGAGCCGCTCTGCTACGATGTCGCAAATACGACATCTCCTTGAACCCCAAGAAGTCCATATTTGCATTAGAACAGGGTAAACTACTAGGATTCATTGTGTCTAGTGATGGAATGATTATTGACCCCGAGAGGACCCAAGTCATCACTAAAATTCCCCCACCTACCTCCAAAAAATCCATGCAGTCTTTCCTAGGCCAGATTAATTTCGTGAGAAGATTTGTCCCCAGTTTCTCCGAAATGGTCAGGCCTCTCCAGAACCTGATTAAGAAAGACACCCAATATCATTGGGGACCCACAAAAAACCAAGATTTCAATGCTATAAAGAAGGCCATAATAGACGCTCCATCTCTCATGAGCCCTGATTTCTCTCAAGACTTTACACTCTATACTTTTGCCTCTGATCGTTCCTATGCCGCGGTCCTAACTCAGAAGAATTCCAAAAACAATGAAGTACCCATTGCCTTTATGAGCTCAGCTTTCAAAGGCGTAGAACTTAACTACCCAGTGGTTGACCGGAAAGCCTATGCTGTCTTCAAGGCAGTTAAGCATTTCCAGTCATAACTTTTGAAGTCAAGGACGAAGGTCATTGTCCCCTACCCTGTGCGATATGGTTGGAAAATTGGTTAGCTGTTGTGATGGTATATTCTATGTTCGGACCAATTCGTATATCATTTTGTTATTATATTGAATTGAGAATAGATATGAATAGTGGTCGTTATACCTAACCAAATGGATTTGGACTGTTTTGTTATCAGATTGTAACAAATATGTCGTTTGAATTCGATTTGAGGAATGGGATTGATTATATTCAGTCTTATGATTTATGTCTATAATTAAACTCAGCCATATTCGTTTCTGTTATTTACCCGGTTTATATAAGGAATTCTGTTGATTATATCAAGACCCTGTCGTTACTCATTGAGTATGATTCCATTGGAAACAGTTTACCTATTTTTGCATTCGATTGAACGATATCAATTTATTGCTATGACTATAATGAGTCAACGATGGTTACGATCATTATTTTTGTCATGTTTGTTCACCATGCGATACTCAGCGATCGAATTCTATAGAAAAGTTTAATGGATGTTGTTATGCATGTTTCATTTTGATTATAATCGCAATAGCCTTTCCATTTTGGCTTTTAAGTAAAACAATATGAATTTTACAAAGCTGTAACCGATCGATTGTGATTGTGTTCGATTATAACTATATTGATCTTGGATACGATGAAATTTACTTGTAATTGCATTTGGATATGAAACAATGTGGTTATTATTTGACCCGATTTAATGGCAATCCAAAAACAAAGCATTTTTATCCTATTTCGATTGCATCCTTTTCGATTTTATTTGATTTGAATGATAAATTTGCTTGAGCCACTAGTAATTCGATTTTAATGTTTGTTAAAAGAGAATTAAATTGGATTGTTTTTAAAGATTTCATTGGATTTCTATTTGATTCTATATGTTATTTTAGACTAGCTACAGAATCAGATGATTCTGTAGCTAAGTCTGTAAGATCATTTTCTTTGTGTTTTGTTACTGAAATATATTTCTAATTGGATATTTGTGTCCTATTGCAGGTAAATTCAAATTGCAATTGAGTTTATGAGCAGTTAGGGGATGTTTCCAAGATTTCACTTGCATTTCATTTCCTAGTTTAGAAGATTTTGGGGATATTACCCAGATTATGTAATACATTTTGATATTATCCACAAGGAAGTTTTACCTTGTGGAGAGACTTATATATACTTATGATTTTTGTAATAATCATCATCCTCATTCGTGGGAGAACAAGGATATGGATTTCTAATACAGACTGGAG
>WSFP011397382.1:0-27077 GCA_009831015.1 Picea engelmannii
ATTGGTGTCCCTTTCTTATATTTGATGTTGATATGGAACTGTTGTAAGTATGTGGACCACTTTTCATGGTGGTCGTTCTGCAATTTTCCTTGTGTCTGTATGAACTGCAGAGGCTTGTTATCAATGTGGATGATTGTCTCCTTCCCAAGAATGTAATGCTTCCTTTGGCAGCAAGCTTATACAATGGAATACATTTATTTTTCATATTTGGGGTACTTACAGAAGGAATCTGATAGTGTCTCACTATGATATTCCATTGGATGATCGTGTTGAGTGAGAACTATGCCCACAACATAGTCTGAAGCATCGGTCTCAATCTCAAAGGGTTGTTGCAGATAGGGTAAGAAGAGTACTAGGGTTGAGCACAAGCAATGTTTCATATCATCGAACATTTGTTGTTGTGACTTCCCCCACACTCACTTTTCCTTTCCACCACCCTTGGTCACTTGGTTGAGGGGCCATGCAATATGCAAGAATCCCAACATGAACCTGCGATAGAATTTGACAAGTCATATGAAACTTCGAAGTTCAGTCAATGTAGTTGAGGCTACCTAATCATGAACGACCTAGACCTTAGCTAGATCCACATGCACACCATGTTCAGCAACAATGTAACCTAGGTATTGCACCATTTTCATGCCAAAGGAGCATTTTTCCAAGTTAGCATATAGCTTGTTTTGTTGTAGAGTGTGAAGGACCTGTTGAATATGTTGCAAGTGTTCTGCCCAAATTTTGTTGAAGATGAGGATGTCATCTAGATATACCACCACAAAATAATTGGTGAAGGGTTGAATTATATCTTCCATAAACTCCATGAAATTTTTTGGAGCATTTTTTAAACCAAAGGGAATGACTGACCATTAGAAAAGACCTTCTTTGGACTTGAAGGAAGTCTTCCATACATCATTTTATTCTATTAGGACCTGATGGTCACCAAACTTCAGATCTTACTAAAGTACTTGGCCCCCTTGAGCTAGTCAAGAAGGTTTTCAATTCGGGGAATTGGGTATTGATTTCTAACTATGATTTTTTTAGAGCCATGTAGTCAATATAGAGTCTCCAGGTCCCATATTTATTCTCCAAGAGTACAATTAGGCTTCACAGGGTGAGGATTTGGGTCAGATGTGCCCCTTTTGAAGAAACTCTTGGATCTAGCACTTGATTTCCTCATTTTCCATCAAAGAGCAGCAATATATTGGCCCATTGGGTAGCAGTGCACCATGGGTTAGATCGATTGAATGCTTGACCTGAAATTGCAACGATACCTCGATGGGTGAGGAGAAGATGTATTTTCATTCTTCCATGAACTTGTCCACCTAATTCTAATGCGTGTAGAGGCCCTGTGTAGAATCCATTGATGTGGCGGTGACCTTTTGTTCACTTTGAGAGTGAATCATGAAGAAGAAAAATTTCATGGTTTGGGAAATGAACTTCCTACATTTCTTAGCAGAGATCAAAGAAATGGCAGTAGGCGAAGATACCTATGGTATCCTGTACAATTGTCTACCCAAAGTAATAATAACACTACAAGGTCTAGACTCATATACAACATGAATTTTCCACAAGTATGGTTGGCATAAAAGAACATCACAAAATTCAAGGGGGGAAATATCACACAATACCTCATCCTTGAAGGGCTTGATGTCATAAGGCATGCAACATTGTTGGCTAACATGAATATCTCTCCCTTGGCGGAGCCACCCGATGGTGCAGGGTTGTGGGTGTGGTGTCGTCAGTAGGTTCAAAATATTGACAAACTCTACTACGATCGGGTTATTTTGGCTTCTGCAATCTATAATGAAATGAAAAGGAGTACCCTTCACCCACATCTGCGAGTGAAAAAGGTGCTCACCTTCCTCTGGTTCTTCTGGTTCAATTGGTTGGACCTTAGTGGTAGAAATAGTGGCACTGAGTTCTTCATCAATGATTTGCTTCTCCTTGTCTGAATTTGATTCATAGTCGAAACGTACCTCTGACACTAATGCTTTTAGCTCGACCACCAGCGACTGCTTCGAGCAAGATTCATCAGTGTTATGCTAGGATATTTTATGGAATTCACACCACTTCCTAGTGTCTTTTTTCATCTTCTCATTACCCTTCTTTGTTTGTGGTTTGTATTGGTTTTCCTGAGGAGGTCCATCCTTTCTCTGTCCTTTTTTCTGTGGGTTGGCGCTGCCTTTTCCCTTATTCTGCTATGAGGAATTTGCAAATACAAACTCTCGCTTCTTGTACTTAATTTTTTGCTCAATTTTGACAACATATCTATAAGACGTGCACAGTGATGAGATGTCCAAAAAATCCATTTTTGTTTGGATGTATTTATGGAGACTACCGTGGTACTTGAGCACCAGATCTCATTAGGAGTCTTTGATACCTAGCTTGGTGTGCAGCATATGGAAGATATTTTTGAACTCTGGCACTGTCTGGTCCCTTTCCTGTCGCAGTGTGGTCCATCTCATGTACTAGTCATCATAGATTTCAACAAGGTAGCATTGTTCCTTAATATCATCCCTGAAAGAATACCAAGTGGGTGTGACCAAAAATATTGTAGATTCCTTAGTTTCCCTTTTCTCATAGTGAGTCTCCCACCAATCCTTGACATGGGGGATATTCTTAAGGAGTGCAAAGGTAATCTTTTTTCTATCAAAAAAAATATGAACCGAAAAATACCCTTCTAGTAGATTCAACCATTTATATAGAGCATATGCATCTATCTAACCTTCAAATACATCAATATAAAAACTCACTTATTATACCTTGAAGGGGGGGAACCTCCGAAGTGGTTGCTTGATGAAGATGCATCAGTTGTTGGTAGTCATCGAAGGATCCATGCAAAATTATCCATCATCTTGTTCCTTTGTCACGTGAGGGATTCCTCAAGAAACAGTTTAAAAGGATATCCTACTCCCTCATATCTCTTTTCTTCCACCATCGAAGGTCGTCAAGATCAGCGAGGATGTTTTTGCAAGGTCTCAACTACTTCGAGTCCCAACTCCTTGTACCCTGACCTCGTTGGGGACATGCACAGAGAAAAAAATAGAGAGAAGACCGCTCTAATACCATTGATCCAGATTTATAAATGGAATTAAATGAAGTACATATTTATAAAAAATAAACACATAGAGATACAGTAAAACTTGACTTCTATTAATAAAGAGAGCATGTTGAAACTGTAAAATGCAGAATGAAACAAATTTGCTCGAATGCTAGCATCTTATCTCTGAGAAGAGATGTGATGGCTACACTCACACACAAGAAGATGATTACAATGAGGCTCCAAAGGCCTTTTTATCGCAAAGCATAAATGAGAAAACCCTAAACATCCAAAACCCTAACCCTGAGAGATGAAACGCCAAAAGGATTGTGGGCCCTGATGGGGGTAGTTGATACGTCAACTTCCCGAGGGTGTAAATTTTGCATATGATATATGTTTTGGGCACTTGATACATCATTGAAAAGTTCTAGCTGAGAAGAACGCATTCCGAATGGGCAAGGTGGCAATCAAAAGCTATCACTTGGGCCTCAAAAAGTCAAAAAACATCATTTAGGGCCTCAAAACGACCCCAGAAGTTCAGGACCTGAAAAACTGTAAACAAAACACTGTCAAAATGAAAAATTGTTCTTTGAGACAGTGGAATAGGTGGGTGGCCACCGATATCTACCTGGATCAATATTTTTATTTTGGCATAATGTTAGAGGTAAAATAAGGGGTCGGCCCCACTTGAATTATGTTGTTGACAAATTGTGTGGACAAACTATGTTAGGATTGCCTCATATAAAAAGGAAAACCCTATTTTCATTTTGGATCATCACAACTCTCACTTAAGAGACTTTACTTCTTAAAGTTTCTGCCTTTTAGGTTCATTGGCTATTTTTGTCCCATGCACTATGCTTGGAAGGTCACTTGTGGATGGTTTTTAGTGATTTTGGATGGAAATTTCTACAATTAGGGTTTTATCTCATGGTTTCTTGGTGAAGTGAATTTTCCGCAATTTATTCTTATGATATTAATATCTCATAGTAAATTTGTTATTTCATGCTAAATGTCTTGCTTAGTGAAACCCTAAGAGAGGAACATAAGTGCTTCTTCCTCTAACTAGGTGATTTTTTTTCAAAATTTGTGAAAGTATCCTTGCTAAGGTTAGAACCCTAAACCCCTAAAGTGATAGCACTTTAATATTTTTTCCCTAGACTTTTGATTTTTGACCTAATTGAAGCTACAAGAAAGGAGGAACGATTTCTAGGGCCCAAACGTGCTTTCACCATAGAAATCCTTTTCCTCAAGATTCAAAGCCTAAGGCCCAAATGTGATTGCACCTTAGGGTTTGAATCCTACCTCTTGGTTGCAATTAGATCAAACTTCAAGCTTAGTTGCATTTGTTGTTATAAGACTCAATTTCCCAATAAAGGCATTGATCTAAGAAGTAGCTCTCTTCGTGAATTGGTTAACAAACTCACTCTCTTAACTCTCTCAAGATTTCTACTAACATTACTAACACTAACATTGGAAAACTCACTAAATAACTTATTGTTGTTATAAAGGTTTGATACAGCCATCTGAAAACATGTTTATTTGTTGCATACACTCATTTATTAGTGGCTTAAGTTACTCATAAATAGAATCTAACAATTGGATAATATTCTAGTGGATGTGTGCTAAGTTTTCATCGTCAATTGTTGCATCTCTGAGCACCAATTGTTGTTGTTACAAATCATTTACTATTGTCATATAATTGTTTACTGCAAATATTTTTATCATCCATTTCAACTTATATTTTCTAGTGTCATAAGAGGTTATTCTTGCATAGTTTTTGAAATTGTTAAATATATGATGCAAAGTGTTCTTGTTCTAGGAAGGTACTCAAACAACTTCATACGTCTTTTAGTTCCTTGAACTAGACCAATCATCTTGTGATCAAGAAAGGGAGCAGTAGGCTTGGCTACTATACTTTCTATTTAATTCCTTGAGGTCACCAGAGAAGCCTCCCTTGTGGTGGACCTCTTCCATCACTAAAATGAGGGAAGTCCCTACTAAGGTGACAGTGGTAGTTTCTTCCATAGTTACATGAGATTTGGGGATCTTGTGTTTGGATTTGCACGAGTAAAAATCCTGAGATAACACATACTAAAGAAACACACTTTTACCTAATGACACATTAGACCAAGTGGATATTAACTAACTCCTAAGTGTATAAATATCCTAACATCCCCCCTTAAGAACAACTTCGGATAGGATTGAAGGATTTACAAGGGAAACACAATAAGAGAAGGAAAGAGGCATTAGAACCTATCCCCCCTTAATGACAACTTCCTAAATCCCCAACATAGATCAAAGTTTGGAAAAAATCACTTCTGTAAGAGGCTTTGCGAAAATGTCTACGACTTGATCTTCTGTAGGGAAAAATAACACTTCAATAACTTGACCATGAATGAGTTTTCTTATGAAGTGCATGTGAATTTCAATGTGTGTGTTGCACTGATGTTGAACTAGATATTTGGCACACTTTATGGCACTCTAATTGTCGCATTAGAGTATGGTCAGATGTTGTTGCTAGAATCCAAACTCTGAAAGAATTTGTCTAAGTCATAAGGCTTCTTGACTTGCATTAACCGTTACTCGATACTTTGCTTCTGCTAAAAAAAGAGAATTAACTTGTTGTTTCTTATAGGCCCAAATGATATGTCTTGAACCGATGTTGAAAACATAACCTGTAGTATAATTTCTATCATCAAGGTCATCGACCCAATCTGAATCAGTGAAACCAACCAATAAAGGATTCCCCTCTAAGTTGTAATGTATCCTGAACTAAATTGTACCTCAGACATACCAAAGTATCCTTTTAGTTTCTTCCCAATGGCTTTCATGGGGTGTTTTCATTATTGGGCTACAATACCAACAAAAAGGGAAAGATTAGGATGGGTATGAGTTAAGTATAAGAGTCTATCGACTAAATGGAAATACAAAGTGGCATCAACTTCGAGAGAAGTATAGGTGGCAGCAAGTTTGACTCCATACTAGAAAGGAGAAGGGTCTAGTTTAGAGTCTTTCATGTGAAAGTCGTGAATAAAGTCAGGAGAATACTTAGACTGGGAAAGAAAGATTCATTCCTTTGTTTGCAAGCCTTGGAGGCCAAGGAAATAGTGCAAATATCCTAAGTTGGTCATTTCAAATTTCTTCTTAAGGATGGTTTTCACATGGTTTAAAATTTTTGGGTCACTACTAGTGAGGATAAGGTCATCAACATAAATAACAAGTATTATGATATGGCTTGCTACTTTCTTGGTATAGACATTAAGGCCAGAATGACATCTAGAAAATTTGGTGTCAAGAATAAAGCTTCCCATATTGGCATACCAAGCTCAAGGATCTTTCTTAAGACCATAAAGAGATTTCTTAAGGGGAAAAACATGGTTGGAGTCATTCTATACATATCCAAGAGGTTGTTCCATATAGATTTCTTCTTGCAAATCCCCATGCAAGAAGGTGTATTTGACATCAATCTGATGGAGGATCATTTTCCAATGATCGATTATGAGAAAATCTCTTGTAAATCTCTTTGTAATATTTTTCTTTTGTATTAATAAATTTCTCCAAGTGGTCATGTTGGTTGGGGTCGTGGATGTTTCCCTGTAGGGGTTTTACCATGTCAAAACATTGGTGTGTTGATCTTTGATCCGGTTGTGTGAGTGTTTACTGAAGGTGCTCTTCCTCTATTGAAATACCCATGTTTTCGAACATGGTATCAAAGTGAATTTGAATACCTACTCTCGTTGTCGTTCGATATCTTGAAGCGTGTTGTTGCATCTCTGATTTCTATCATTTTTTTACATTTCTGGGCAGAGAAGATTATTCCATTGTGTTCGCATAGCTAGTTTCAGTCAAGAACGTTTTTTATTTCACTCAAAAAAATTTATGTTTTCCCAAGATACGTCCATTTCAATAAGATCTGGAGGTATAAAGCCCGAATACACGCTTTTTTAATTTTTGAAAATATAATATTTCAATTTTATTTTGGTTTTATGTTTTTTATTTCAAGGTTTCTACTCTTTTTTATATGTGTATGCTCTTTTCCCTGTGCTCTATGTGATCTTGACAAATAAAAAAAATAAAGGAAAGGGTTTTCATATTTGTTTATTCTCTTTGTTGTGTGCTCTATGCGATCTCGGTAAATCAGAAACAGAGGGAAATTTTGAATACTCCAGATAAGATAACCAAGATCTAACCATTGTTGTTGTCAAGAACAAAAATGTTTTTCTTGTGTGAAAATATTTTTTATGAGCACGCACTACAAGGTCGTCTTCCACAACAAAAACAACAACAATCCTCCTTATAAACAATATAATATGTTTTGCACTAGCTCACTTGGTTAAAAGTTGCTTTATTAAGTAAGAGGTCATGAGATCGAGTCTTTTTTTGTTACTTTTTTGAAAAAGTTCATGCATTCATTGTAAAGTCTATTTCACTTAAGTTATAAAAGTGAATCACTATTAAATAACTTTAGTATTCTATTTTAAGTTATTTTGCATGCAACTTTCATTTACAAAGTAACTTCATTGTAAAAGTGATTCCCACTTATTCTATAAAAGTGAGTCACTTCATAAGTAACTTATTTAAAAGTGATATTATAGGAACATTTAGGAGGAGAATCACCACGTGGACCAACTTCCACCTACCATGTCTCTCTTTGGTTATCGTTTATGCATTTTTTTCAAAATGGTATAACTTTCACATGTGAAGTTTAGTTTCAGTGTCGCTTTTTTTTTAAACAGTCTATTTTTTCAAGATCTTTCCATCCATACCATCAATTTCATATTTTTCTATACATTTTAATATGTAATCTTCTAGTGATCTTTTTCTTACCAGTACCAACTACTTCTCATGGAAATCTCATATGGAGGATGTATTAAGAATTAAAGTATTGTACCGGATTACCTTGGAGAAAGAACTAGAACACACTGATGATGAAAGAAATTCAAATGGGAAAATAAGAATGATGAAGCATGTGGACTAATTGGAATATCCATCTATCCCGATTTAAGGTTTCACCTTCAAGGAATTGATGACCATGATGATGCTTGGGAAAATCTTGAACCTGTGTTTGGTAAACACAATATTATTCAAGCCCACCAGTTCAAGAATGAGTTAATGACCTTATGTCCAAATGATTTCCCTTGCATTGAAGATTACTCATCTAAGTTCAAAACTCTTAGACTTTTATGTATACAATGAAAAATAGATCTTCTAGAAGATCGATGCATGTATGTTATTCTTTCTAAGATTGGTAGTGCATATTTTGTTTTTGTATATACCTTTTCCACCAGAGAAGATCTAGGGAGTGCTTATCAAAAACCCTCTCTTGAGTCCTTTTGTGATGCTATGATAGCATGTTCAACAACACAGGTATCTCAATAGAGGACGAACATATTTAGTAACCACTCACACAACCATATCAAAGATCAACACACCGATGTTTTGATGTGGTAAAACCCCTACGGGGAAACATCCATGGCCCCAACCAATGTGGCCACTTGGAGAAATTTATTAATAAAAATGAAAAATATTACAGAGAAATTTACAATAGATTTTCTCACAATCTATTGTCGACAAATGACCCTCCATGCTCTTTAAATAGAGATCAGGGACCAATCGAATGTTAATACATAGATCAATGTAGCCATTAAGATAGAGGAGAATATGATCTATTGGATCAATCTATGTCGGGAACATATCATGGCCATTGAATTGCCTAACTACAAATTCATACTAATGCATACTAAAGAAACACAATTTTACCTAATGACACATTAGACCAATTTGACCGTAACTAACTCCTAGGTGTCTAAATATCTTAACAACACTAGAAAAGACATCTCTAATAAAAAAAATGAAGTCTAAAATGATGGCTTAGTCACGCAAATTAGTTCAAACACACATGTAAAGAATATAAGCTAAAAAAATAGGGTCAACAAGCTAAGCACAAACAGAGGGGAAAAATTGCAACCAACACTAATGTTGATTACACCCCCCTTCCCCGTAGGAGTTCCTCTTCTACTCAAATGATCCAGGAGCACTAATGTTAAAGGAAGAGAGAATAATGAAGGATGCATAAGAGGAGGTGATGGTGGTGATCCCCCTCATATACACATGGATAAAGAACATATTGTCACACATGTAAAAAGAAAAAGGATCATTATCGATAAAAGTGCTCGAAGCTATGAAAACGGAGAAAATGATACAAAAGAAATGGAGATCGACAACATCAATGAAGTCTTCATGTGTAGTAATTCAAATGGATAAAAGTTGGTAGATTGTAGAGGATTTGGCCCATGAGGGACCAATTGTATTTGAGGATAAATCCTTGACATTACATCACACCAAATATAATAAAGAAGCAAAAACTTTACAGATAGAGAAAATTAATATTAAGAACAAGAAAGTCACTAAAAAATGGAATTCATAGGTTGATGTCATGGGAGTAGGACTCTCAGAAATTATCATATACACATGACCACTAGTGATGTCCTTGCCCATTCAATTACAGTGCAGGAACTGGAAAACATTAGACTAAAGAAGAGGATAAGCGAGTTGGAAGATGCTTTGAGTCCCAGACCATTATTTGTTGAACCCTTGTTTATTGTTGTTCTAGAACCAGTTCCTTAAGAAACACCCAGAACATATTGTAAAGTTAAGAAGGTTTCCAAATTGTTAATTGGCATCAGAACATATGTTGTGAAGAACATAAGTAAATGAATGAACATAATTTTGGAAGCATGGGAGGTTAGTATGAATTTAAGTGACTTAGTGCACATAATTTCTTCTCTTATGGATTATCTTCAACAAGACCTAGAAATTACGAGTATTTTTATGAAAATGTTGTAAGTACATTTATAGAAAGAGTGCCATATATGAACAAGATCATGAGAAATTAGTAGTATATACCTTCCAAGAGAAAAATAAACATATAAGGGCTATGCTAGGATTTTTAATTACCTTTTTAATTTATCAAAAAGACAGTTAGAAAAATTGTGCATTTAATTATCAATATGGGATTCATATGGAACTTGCAAGTTACTATGCACTGTATATGCAATATGCACTCTATGCTTCCACCATATTTCTATGTAGTTGTAGTATCAATGATTACTTTTGCCAGGAGAGTATAGACAGGTCACAAAGTTTTAGCAAGGTTTTACAAAATGCAATAAATAAATCCACACATACTAAAAGAAAAGTAAATTAAGCTAATCCAACTGGCCTGGAATCACTCAGCATTGTAACCCTGGTCTAAATGTAATTGAAATTGCATGAATTGAAATCTAATCTAGTTTGTAGAAAAAAAATTATAAATAATTACAGAAAGGGAAACATAGTCCTTGCAAAATTGATCATTGTTATCACTCACTCCAACAAACATAATCATTACGTTAAGCACATTTATTCAAAAAAATAAAGAATGCAAACCCAATATGCAATCCCACATTAATGATTAATTGCATGAATGAATTGAATTACACAACAAGTGAATAAATTGAGAACACAAAATCAAGACAAGAAGTTTGGTGGAAAAGGCCTTAACCCATTTTCAGAATATTGTATTAATTGTAATAATGCAATTATGTAATACAATAATGAAACCACCTCGATTTTTCTCGCATCGACACCTCATCGGCAGATAAGGTAGGAGGAGGAAAAGTAGGACTCTATGTTATAGCTAATTTTGCCTCACCCCATGCAACTTGCTTGGATGGCCTTTCCATTTCCCTATGCAAACTTGAAGTCCCTTTTTGTACCTTCTCGAGCCAAAAAATAATATTTTTCCACATATACGCACCCTACCAGTTAGATAGCATGCGTATACACAAGTTGCTCCACTACAACTTGTGTACATAGGGTTTGGTGCTCAAAATTAAAAATTGTGTCAGGTTTTCATGTCACATCATGGGATCCATGATCCTTGACGTTCCATATACTGGAAACGTTCCAACTCATCCCTTCAGTTCCATTTGAAGGATATAAATTGGGCCATATCCAAGCCGTGGAGGAGAGAATTCAACTTTTGAGAGAAAAGATACTCTGGAGAAATTTCACTTCACATTGAGTTTTCATCCCTTTATCCTTGAAAGTCTGAACACATTGTTGAGCCCCCAAGATCTTCCCTCTTTGATGGAGAACATCATTATCTCCTTTATATGAGCTTGCCTTTGGTGGAGGATTGAAGTGGTGGAGGCCCAGCTGGAAGGGACTTAGTTTCTCGGTTTTGAGATGTATCGACATAGAATTTTTTCACCTATACACTTTTGTTGATTATTTTAATATAAATATTATTTTCTCGTCCAATTGGTATCTTGCAAATATTTGAATTTTTATTCCATGGGCATATTTTTCATGTATGTTAATGGATTATGCTATTTTACATGATAAAATTATATATTATCACCATATGCTTGTGTATCTTGGTTTTTGAGGACAAGTTGTCGGTATAAATCCTTGATTTGTGTGCTCAGTGGTGGTCTTCATCGAACATCTGGACGAGGTAGTCTCTTGATCTTATCTTGTTAGCCTTTTCATTTATATAGCATACTTGGGATTAGATTTTCTTTTTGCGTGTCATTCCGTATGTTGTGGTTTACCCCATGCCATAGAGATATTTTCCTCGTAACATAATTGGTGACCATACTGGGGATTGAATTTTTTGGGGGGGGGAGTTCGAGTGTTTTTCTCCTTGAATCGTCCTTTGTTATCCTGAGTTTCCTTGTCACTTGATTGCTTGACAGCCTATTTCTACTTTGCATCTGATTTTCTTGGCTTAATCCTTTCCCTCGCAGTGTTTTACTACATATACATGGGTTTTCCCTTGACAGACGCGTACATACACGAGTTGTCCTTCTATAGGACACGTACATACGTGAGTTTTTCTCAAACAGTCGTGTACATCAACATTTTTGCTTACTAGCTAAGTTTGGTGTTTGCTAGGTGATTTGGGTTGATTGATGAGTCTTCTTGGGCCTATGTTCTAACTGTTGAGTGCTTACAGAGTGATAGGAAACCTTCTTATTGTTGGATTTTCGGGCGGTATTCTTTCTTATCATCTTTTTCATTGGTTGTCCTTGCATCTTGGTCTGAGTGTTTGCTTCTTGGTATCATGCTTGGCTTGCCTCTTTTTTCTTGTAGTAGGGTTTTTATATCAAGTTGTTATTCGGTCCTTGCATTTTCATTTCTTTATATCGAAAATTCAAAAAAAAAATTGCTCATTTTTCATTATGGAATTTTCTCTTTTGGTTATTTATTATTGATCTTGACATATGAGGAAGATTGCATCTTATTGAAATTGTAGAATTGCATTCAAAGTTGCATTTCAAAAGCTTACCATCTTTTGAGAATTTAAGATTAGGACTTAGCACTATGTTTATGTTAATTTATTTATGTTGAGTCATAATATCATCAATTTCACGACCACATCTCTTGAGTAAACAAAGCCATTAAAAGTAACGCTGATTAATTAAAATTGATTATAAACTATTTTATTTTTCAGAGTACACAAACAAGCATAGGACATAGGGCCTTGGAATAGGATTTTGTGAATAAACTTCTCCAAGGCTATTAAACTAAACATATGTGTATGACCAGGGAGTGGTGAAATCCATTGTGTAATTAGTGGCATTAGGACACTCTACTCACACTGGAGTTAAGCATGAGGTCGCGCGAAGTTGGTTGTAGAGATAGCCCTCTAATACCTTCTTAGCGTCAGAGATATTTCTGCGGAATTATTCGTATTTGGGGGTATTGATAGTACCTTTACCTCCATGAGAGGTGGTGATTTCAATATTTCAGGCTTTGTTACCCTACCCATACAGTGAACCTAACTTATGACTGTTTTCCTGTGCATTGGTTGCATCATGGTGGATCTAGTTGCTTGACATGGGTAGCCACATAGGTCACTTGCAGGGGTTATTATGCAGATACCCTGAGTCAAATAAAGGTCAGACAACACACAAAATTTATGGAGGATTACCTCTCTGGGGGGATCTGACCAACTGCAATGTTAAGCCCATGAGGGCCCTTATAACTAATTCTAATACCTCCAATATTTTGAAGGGAGTCTTAGGCCCCTCTTGAGCGAGGCATACCTACTCTAGTGAGGGAGGGGAGGCCCCTTTTCAGCTACTATATCCTATTTGTGTGCATTTGGCCTTTTTTTTTATTTTGGTGTGCTCTCTGATTGTTAGTTGGACCTAGGATTTTGTTTTATATCTCGAGTCTTGATTCATCATGGAGCCATACTATCTTCCTAGTAGGTCTCGCCATTTGTTAAATTTACCACTGCATCTTGAGTCTTTTCCTTCTAAAAGGCGTAAAGTTACTAAACATGGTACACATATCTCCACCTACCAAACTTTTGAGTATACAATTATGAGTCTTGATATTAGTCTGAATGACACAGGGTGTCCCTCGACTCCTATACCTATTGTAGTTAATGGGTTTCCTTCAACTCCTTCAGTCGCGATGATTGTAGTGCCAGAGGTTCCCATCCTCACTCCTATCTGACCTATGGTTTCTACACAACCCATATTAATGAACCCTTTCGGGTCTCTTTTTGGTACACATGGTGTTATCGGACTAATCGGTAGGTGAAGACACTAACAAATATCCCTAGATCCACCTGGATCTAGAACAAAACAGGACAGGACATGACTCTTTCCCTAAGTTTTGACCATTGAATTAGCTAGTAGGAAGGAACAAGTAACATACCTTAGTATCGCTTCTTAGGGTCTTTGTTGCTCCCGCTTTGCTCTGGTGCTCTCGTGAGGTCAAAACCAAGACAACACAAACCAACCAAAGTGAAGATAGCAACATATATTCAACTATCAACTTATGTGTATGATCAAGGAATTACACAATAAAGTGAGAATAGCTTTATGGGAAAGGGACATGCCACTGTATCATATTAATTGAAAGTAAAGATTACAACCTGATAGACTTGATTTTGCAAGATTCCTTTCGATGGATCTTGGCTCCAACACACACACTTGCTCAATCCTTGCATGAAGAAGATCAAATCCTCTTGATAGACTTGCTAGAGTCTCCAAGCTGTTGTTCAAGCTAAGTCCTTCACACAATTCTTTCACCAATTCTCCAATGAATCTTGCTTAACCTTTTCCATGAGAATTCCCTCAATATATAGGAGAGAATGAGATAGTTACTTGGATAAGAATGATCCCACAATATCAGGGAATCCAGTACAAGGATAACCATTCGAATGCCAACCCATTCTTCTAGAAGATTCCCTTCTAGAACCATCAAGAATTCATCTTTTTCCATGCTTTAGGATGAGTTCGCACCCTAGCTATTCAACACAGTGTGAGAAGTTCACACCCTGGCTTAAAGAAGACTGCGAGAATGGGTCATTCTCGCACCCTAATATATTGGTAGCCTGTGAACCTTCTTCAAAAGTGAGTTTTCTGGGAAGAGATGAAAGTAACTTTTCTCAGGAGAAAGTTCTTATGAAGAGCCTGAGTTCACCATCATTAATACACCATAATGATGACCAAAATCATGGGTAACACCTGGATACAATTCTCAGTCCATACCTTCGGTCTCTAACCCTTTCTCTTTTGTTATGCCAAATATGACATCGTAACTTTCATCCTTCATTCTAGCGACTAACGCAAATCCTAGTTTTGGACCTGGGGGAATGGCCCCTCCACATACTCATCTCTCCTTTGGTGGAAGTCAACTTCCTCAAGAAAATACTACGGTTGGGGGTCAACCTCCTTTTTATTACAGGTCTAATCCTAGTCTCAATGCTCTTGGATGGAGTAATCAACCAAGCAGACAATCCACCTCCTATATTCCATCCTTTTCCCCTTCCTCCTCCACTTCGATTCTGACAAACACATATTTTATGACGAATCCACCTCTATCCTCCATATTTCCACCCAGAGGGAGTCAGTTTCATGCTATGGGAAACCCCCATCCTCGAGCCACTCCAGTTGAGGGAAATGTTTATAACCCTCATTATTTCATCCCTACAAGTATGGTGCCCATACAGCCTCTTACGAATTAGTTTGAAGGAGGATATTACCCTACCAGACAAAACCATGGTGTATACCAGAACCCTGGATGGTCTACAATCCCTCAACACTAATATTTCCCGGGAGAATGGGCTCAAATGCCACAACCATGACTCCCTTTTATGGCCACGCTTAATCTACCATATTTTTCGAGATTAATGAATGACCTGGTGCATCACGATCTGTCATGGCCCCCTATCCCCACCAAGCTTCCTTCGTACATTCTGAAATTTGAGGGAAATACTAGTGAGGATCCAGGTGATCATGTTACTACTTTTCATCTTTGGTTCTCATCCAATTCTCTTAATGAAAATTCTATTTGTTTGATCGTATTTCAAAACACCCTCATAGGGGTTGCAGCAAAATGTCACATTGATATACCAGGGGGAACATACGAAAATTTTAATCAGATGGTTTTGGTCTTTCTCAACCACTTCCAATTGTCGGTTCGTTATGACATCGACATAGAACTTTTGTCGGCCCTCTACAAGATAAATCCACGCATATATTGGACCATATCCAAGAGTGGCATAGACAAAAGAGGTTGATTAAAACCTACATTCCTCCAGAGTTCTTGTTGGAGTGGTTCCTTAAGTCCCTATTGCCTTATATTTCAAAGGATGTCTCTATATCTGGAGTAACATCTGAGGAAGAAGCTATTTTCAAATCCCAACAATTGGACCTCATATATGCTCAATCTGGGATGTTATATGAAATTATTCCTGACACGTTGTGGTCGAATTATGACCCTAGACAAAATCTTGGGCCTCATGTTGATGGCATCATAGGTTGTACAAATCCTAATCCTATAGACTTGGTGATGAACCAGTTGAAGGATTTGTCTCTAAGTCGTTCTATAGTAGAACAAGATTCATCTTCATCCTCCACTCCCACTCAGTTAGCGTATGTGTATTTTGTGCATTCATCGACCAACCCAAATGGTAACCAGCAACTAGGAAGGAATAGAAAGAAAGGACGAGATAATAATCGTAAGGCTGGGATAAATAATAACAAATCCAATGACAACACTAAAAATGATAGATCGAATAATAATGCTAGTGAGGGAAAGAAAGAAAAATGGAAGGTGAAGTTTCCTTGTAAACTTTGTAAATATGATCACCTTACCCACCTATGTCCAAAACTTGAGGAAGACTCGAGGCTCTTATCTCAACCGTCCGTTGTGCTGACCAATCCGTTTCTGCATAATCAACACATAGCTTCGGGGTCCTCTAATACCGAAAATGTGTCGAGCGGGACTCAAAACCCCTCGACACATGAAGGTGATTGTCTATGTGTTAACATGGTCAAGTCTCAGATTGATGTAGCCACTCAATCTTGTGATTATGGTTCTTCATAGACTGTTACAGGTCTAGAGTCTCCCCCTCCTCTAGAAACACCTTTGTAGATTGAAAATCCACAACCTTTCCCTTGTATTTCGAAAGGAGTATTGAAATGCTCTGCCCACAATCCTAATGCTAGAGCTGCCCAAAACTATTCGATTATCGAAGATATGGGTCAAACCCCTTGTGCGATGTCAGCTTTGGAGGTGCTCCAGATGTTTCCTCCACAAAGGAATGCCTTGTTATCTATGTTAGGAGCTCTAGACCCATGTGGCTCGAAGGTTATTAAGTTTGATGTCACAGATGTTAATCTTCGCTTGCCTTACCACATGGCCTTTCAAATCCATGTGGAGTACATGAAATATACCATAAAATTCACTATAATTGATGAAAGTGTTGCAACATGCGTGATGTCCCTAACCTGTTGGAAAGCCATTGGCTCTCTGACTCTCACTCAATCTATGACTATGTTGGCCATAGTTGATGGTCATTCATTTCGACCCCATAGAATTATTCTCGCCTTTCTGATCTAGTTAGGTGGAAAGACAGTGGAGGTTAATGTCAAGGTGGTTTATGCGCCCCTTGACTATAATTTACTACTAGGGAGTAATTGGACTTATTCCATGATCATGGTCATGTCTTCTGTTTTCCACACTTTATGTTTTCCTCACAAAGGGAAAATTGTGATGATTGATCAATTGTCCTTTGTGCATGCTAGTCCTAATGCATCATTTGGACCTTCAATCCCACTGATCGACAATTCCCAGCTGACAATTGAGGATATTGGTGTCGGAATGTATTCCTCTCTGATCGGTACCTTTGATTTCATGGCACCAATTCATCACATTTATTCCATTTCCAATGGGTCTTCATCGTCAATGAGGTTTTCTCTTTTCCATACTTCATATTTTAACAATCATTGGACCCTACCTTCCCCATCTATGTCATGTGAAGGTCAGTCACACATTAGGATGGCAATGCCACTGTCATCGACAAAGGTTGCATATCAATATGTTCTTAACACTACTACTGACCCAGATCATGTCTCCTCATAGACGGACGAGGAGGATCCCATTATAGATCCCTATCATCCACCCAATCATCTTGTTCACATGATTTCCTCGATGATACTTTCTCTTCGGATGAAGCCATCTTAGAGGCCATGAATGGTCTCGATAGGCCACGGGACAATATGCATCATCGCTCTTACTTCCTCCCAGAACTTGTTAGGATCGAACATGATGACTTTAGATCTACCTTGAGTGAGATGGTTAGGCACGCTATGGCTCCACTAGATATGCATGGTATTTATGCTAAAGGAAACATGGCGAATATTTCTCCTACCGTCACGATCGACATCTCTCGAATTCATGGAAAAATTGAAAACGTATATATCAGTGTGGATTGTTCGCCTGAAGAAATTCAGATCTACACCAATATCTTCAAATAATTATGTGACGTATTCACTTGGTCGTACGAAGAGATTCCAGGGATCGACCCTAGCATTATCGAACAAGAGATCAATACTTATATGGATGCTAGACATATTCGACAATGTCTTAGAGTTGTAATCATAAGAAGGCATGTGCTATTAAGGAAGAAGTAGAGAAGCTACTTAATGCTAGTTTCATCTACCCAGTTCCCTTAACCGAATGGGTATCCAACTCCATTCTTGTGAATAAGAAACAAGGAACCATCCGCGTATGTATGGATTTTCGAGACCTGAACAAGGCTTGTCCTAAGGACAACTTCCCAACTCCTTTCATATATCAAATTCTTTATGAGTGTGTGGGAAGCGAAGTTTTTTCTTTTATGGATGGATTTTCAGGATATAATCAAATTCAAATCAAACCCAAGGATCAACATAAGACAACATTTATTTGTCCTTGGGGTATTTTTTCATACCAAAAAATTCCTTTCTTCCTTAAAAACACTGGATCAACCCTGCAATGCGCTATGAAATTTGCTTTTCACGATCTCAAATATATTGTTGAAGCTTATCTCGATGATGTCACTACTCACTCTTGCAAAAGCATAGATCATTCCACTCACCTTCAACTAGTATTTGAGAGATTTTGTTATTATCGCATTGATTTGAACCCTCACAAGTGAATCTTCTGTGTTAGGTATGGTCATCCTTTAGGATTCTTAGTCTCTGAGCATGGGATCATGGTGGATCCTATGAAGGTTGAGGCAATACTTTGATTGCCTCCCCCATGCAACATTTGACAACTTCAGGGTTTACAGAGGAAGGATAACTTCTTGCGTCAGTTCATAGTGAACTATGCCAATTTAACTAAGGTTTTCATGCGTCTTTTGAAGAAGGAAACTCCATTTATATGGGATGATTGAGCCCAGGAATCCTTCGATGCTCTTAAGAAAACCTTGGTATCGGTGCCTCTATTGAAGCCTTTGGACTACAGTAAAGACTATTTTCTTTATATCACCCCGTCTGAAGGGATGGTTAGTATGGTTCTGCTTCAGGAGGATAATGAGATCCATGAGAACATTGTCTAGTATATTAGTCAAAACTTAGTTGACCCTGAACTTAAATACTCTCACGTTGAGAAACTAACCTTGGATGTCGTACATGCAGTTCAAGATTATGACATTATATATTAATTTGCAAAAATACCGTAGTTGTTTATATCAATCCATTTCAATACGTCCTTACTAGGAATATCATAGGGGGGGAATACAATAAGTGGATTGTTATTTTGCAAGAATTTGATCTCGATTTTTCTTCGGTGAAGTCTAAGAAATCGCTAGTTTTTTCCGATTTGATATCATACATCCCTCAACTAGATGAGGATATTATTCATGATGATTCATTCGTAGATGAACATATCTTCCTTATATTGTCTTCGGACCCCTAGTATGGAGACATTCTAATTTATATCCAAACCTTGAATTTATCCCATCATCTGTCGAGAGACGATCGACGACGTATACGTCCTCAAGTAAAAAACTACCTTATCGTCGAAGATACTTTGTATCGTTGAGGAGTGGATAATATTTTTCATCATTACTTGACTCAAGAGGAATGTGAGTCGGTTATCAATGAATGTCATAGTGGGGATTTTGGTGTTCATCTATCTGGGCTGGCGACAACCCAAAAAAATTTGCGAGCTGGTTATTTATGGTCGTAAATTTTTAAACATTGTGTTGAAGTGGTCAAGAAATGTCACCCTTTCCAGGTGTTCGCTTGGAAAATACGCTCACATCCATCCCCTCTTCACCCAGTCATCACTGTCAGTCCCTTCACCAAGTGAGGGGTGGATTTTATGGAACGTAACCTGTTATCACATGAAGTTGTCATGGGTCAAATTTCTCCTTAAGTTTTAATTTTTATCCATTAGTCTTTTTAAGTTTGTTTTTTTATTTTATTCTTACGGTTTTCTTAGGATAACTCGAATAAATGAAAGGTTGGAACTTGTCTCACATATTTGACCCACACCTATGGTTTACACCATTGGTTCATTTTTTGGTTTATACCCTTGGTTCATCATATGATTTGACATCTTTCACCATCAGCCCCATGACACTACAAGCCTGACAGGTCACTACCTCCATTCATATGCTTGAACCCCTCCACTCTGTCCCTTTATCTATTAGGGAGTCAAATCAAATCTTTTCAAGTACGTTGCCAACTCACTACTTGTTTTCGTAGTGCATCTTTTGTACACTATCCCTCTTTACCATCATTTGCGATTATGAAGTTGATGTCATGCCTTTTCATTGTTTTCAGCATCTTTGTTTTCAAAATGGATAATCATGATTTGGTCATTTATGAATTCTGACTATTTACCAAAGTTTGAAATCATGCTCCTAGCTCGGCGCTGCAGAAACTCCTAGTCCAGACAGCGCTACGAATTTTTCTACAGGCGAGCTGACTGAGGTGAATTGGAGACTGGAATGGTTGCAAGAAACTTCATTCTTTTAGAAGATCATCAATAACCAAAATACGGTGTTCAGGTACTTCTTGAGCCATCTGAGCTCTATTGAAGATCACTTAAGGTTATGTTTTATATTTTCATAGCACCTGGGACTGCAAAGTGTGGTTTCTTCCACCTACCAGCTCGTTTACCTCTGTTGTCACATATTTCTTAGCCATATGCATATTGTCAACTTCTTCCACTGAAATTCAATCAATTTTCTATCAGAGTTATTGTTCCTATTATTCTCTTGTCTCTTGTTGTCTATGCTACGCTACAGAAACCGCTACAAAACTGCACTATGGATCCCCTCTTCCAGCGCTGCAATTTCTGTGTCAACCCAATGTCATATTCTATGCTCACATCTCTAGCATTAGTTGTTTTCCTTCATTGTTTAATTCTATATTTTCATCTCAAAATTCGATTTGCAGTGAAGAGTTTAGGAGCCTTTGCATTTAGAATGATGATGACCCTGTATGGTGGGTCTAGATTAGCCTAAAACTTGACAGTGCAACCTCCTTGCATATCATTTCTTTGAAAATATTTTTCTCCTTTTCTAAGCCATCAATTTTTTCTCTTACTAGTTCAGAAGTCAATTGGAGGAAATCCCTGAAAGCCCAAATAAGGACCACCTTTCAAAAATCCTAAATACTTTTGTCCTTGTGTGGTTTCATATACCTCTCATAACATTACAGTGTTTGATCTCCTACTTCTATCAATGGATACACCTCAACATAAGAAGTATAACAAGGGTGGGATTGTAGTCAGGACTGAGCCTTCTGATATGCACCTATTTGATGTTGAACCTCTGATCAAGGAGGTCTTACAAAGGGTTGGTTGCCTAACTTTATGTCAAAATATGTAGAGGGGACACCTTGAGGTAGCCAGGGAATTTTCTTTAAACTTTGATGGAACTAAGACCAAGGTAGGAACCCTTTAATGGAAGTATCTGAGGCCACCATTGCAACAACCACTGAGATACCCAACACTAGTGAAAGGTGGTTCAAATCTATGACTCTCAATGCAGCCTTTTCTAAAGATTTCCTCAAGCTAGAACATCAGAAAGATAATTTGTCTAAGGGAATGCCTAGGAGCCACTTGGTTGAGGGTTTTGACAAAATGTTGAAAGCTATCCAAAGGTATTTTACATCTGAGGGAAGATTCAACATGATATGCCAGTATCACATTAGGCTTTTGCTACACTTCACAGGTAAGGATTTGATGAACATTCCTTTCTAAATGTTTAGGAGTATGGGGAAAATGGCTAATAGGGTCCAAGCTAAGTCCAAGGCTGTGGATACCAGTTCTTTCCACTCAGGATTCATCAAGATGTTTGTAATGGAATAATTGAAGAAAAGAAACCTCACTTGGGAAAAATTCATTGTCTCTGCTCATCTATAGCTAGATGTAGCCCCAACTCCTCAATCCAGGGTGAAAATCCCTTTGCTAGATAGTAGTGTTGCCCAAGTAGAAACAAACAAAAAGAGAAAGGGAAAACACATTGCCCAAGACAAATAAGTTCCTAAGGAAGTTGAATAAGAAGAAAGGGAAGTCCATCACTCCCCACAAAGGGAATTTTCACCTCAGCCTGCACCTGAACTAGAGGAAGTTCCCTCAGCCAAAATTACAGCCAAAAAGGGGAGAACATTATATTTTCCTTCACCTATTGCAGCAACTAAGACAAGAGTTAGGAGGCCTTTCACCAAATCATCAGCCCATAAGGAAGATGTTGAAATAGAAGTCATAACCAAAGATTCTGTCCAAAAGAAAGATAAGGGTAAAGGTGACATTATTGAGAATCCTATTGAGGTCATGACCAAAGATCCAGTTCAGAAGAAAGACAAAGGTAAGGGTGAAACTATTGAGAAGCTTTTTTAATTCATAAACATCACCACTCCCCCTGATAATCCCACCTTCAAGCGATTGATCAGATAGCTCAGGGATGCTAGAAAGGAAATTTCCCTTTTGAAGGGAGAAAGATTGACTAAGAGGAGGAAGAAGAGTGAAATCATGGACATGTATAATGAGACCCTTCATCTAGCTATATTTACAGCAAGAAGATTATTTCCCCTCTATAGCCAACTTCAGACTTTGTACATGAAGAATAGAAGCTTATAGTCCCAAAAAAGAAAACTTAAAGATGAGTTGCATCCCTTCAAAGATGATCTAGCCCAGAGGAATCTAAATGTACTAGACCAAGTTTTGAGGATCCTTGGTCATGTTTGACCTATTTTTGGGACTTCAACAAGCTGTCAAAGATGGAGTGCAAGTCGAAGTGGATATCATGGGATCTCAACCCCTTTTTAGGGATTTTTGGGTTTTGGGATTATGTAACGAGTATGGGGATGTCAAACCATGGGTTTACCCATGCTTAGGCCCTTTTTGTAATGTTTAAATAGAAGTCTATGCGATGTAAGAAAGAAGGAAAAATGGTTTTTGGTACCGTTCTAAGTGCTAAGTACATATTGTAAATGCTTTGTGCATGCTATGTAGAGAACTTGTAGAGCCAAGTGCAAGTGACTGTAAGAGACTGTGTAAAGGATTTGTGCAGTGACCTAGCTCAGAGAATGAGGATCTAGCGAAGTGTGCATGGATCTCCTGTCCTATGCGGAGTAGGATGTTGAGGCTCTGTGCATGTAGCTGATTGACAGAAGATAATAGAAGAGAAGAAGAGTTGGTGGACATAGCCCCGGGATGGGGGTGAACCATGTATATGTTGTGTTATGGTTTCTTTGTGCATTGTGACTGTTTATTGTTCATATGATTAATGCAGTGATGTACGTTTAGATGCATTTGATATAATAGCTTAGTGCTTAGTAATGTGAATGAATTCTAGATATAATATGTTCCCTTATGCTAAGTGCGTCTATATGCTAGATCTGGTTGAATATTACGTTGCTCTGTAATTAGGGTTTTCTCTATGAGGTGAATATTGTGAACTATAACTCCTAAGTGCTCTATTAAGGTGATGTAATCACAGATCGGTGTCCCAGCTAAGGTTGCAGACATCTGAGTCCTGCAACCACCCCTGCCTCTACCTAGGGTGAGACTCCATCTGCTTCGCAGGTGTTTCCGAAAGGGCCGGTAGTTAGGGTTTTCTTGGTGCATTGTTTTAGCATTGAACCCTAGGTCTGCCCCTGTGCCAACAAATGGTTCTGTTGCCAGGACCTAAAACTGTGATTCCTGGGAACTAAAGAAATGAAAGTTATGTGCATAGATCTATTGCTTTAGTGCGAAGTAGTCTACTTGACTTGTGAAGCTCTGTACTAAGAAGAAAAATCAGATCTGAAGAAAAGAGGTAAGATCTTAAAGCTTTGTGCTTTGTTAAATGTAAGAACAGTGAAACGTTTTGATTGAAAAAGGTAAGATAAGTGGAATTTTTTTTTTCAAAAGTATGGATCTAGGTATGTTTGATAAATTTTGTCCTATCTTGAAAAGTAGGGCACAACTAGATGAAAGAAGGGTTGATATGAGTGGATCTGATAGAAATAATGAAAGATATGTTATTCCTATGCATAGAAATAATGTTTGGACTAACGAATGGATGCAGGATCCTAGAAAGAATTTATTGCAGGTTAGCTACTATGATCCTAGTGCACAGTACAAGAAATCTTGGGGATCATTTAAAAGAAAGTGAGGATTAACTCTTTGTTACAGTTGCAAAAGACTGTGACATATTGCTAAGGAATTCCCTGGTAGAAGACCTAGTTGTCTTTTTTGCAAAGCTATGGACCATGAAGTTTTGGATTTCCCTAGAATGATTACTAAGATTTAAAGAATGAATATGAGACAAGAAAACCCTAAGAAAGGTCAAGAAACTATGACCATGACAGAACCCTAAGAAGAATCAGAGAATGTATTGCTACAGATGAAAGAAACCCTGAATGATCAAAAGAATTCAACTTATCAGAGCTCTTCAAAGAAAAGGAATGCATAGAAACTAGCATAGGAGACATCAACATTGACTGTGTTCTAGATGAAGAAACACAGGTGAATATAATGACAGAAAAAACTTGGGAAATTTTAGGAAAACCTGCTATGAGTCCTTCATTGGGAGGAATAGAATTATTTAGAGGAAAGTTGATAACGCTATTTGGAAGACTCACCTAGATATCTATGAGTGCTCATGGAACTTCGACAAAGGAAGATTTTGAGGTTGTTAAGTTTATTGAGAACAGCACCCCGTTTGCTATATTTCTAGGAAAAACTTGGATTGAAAAGGATCAGGCCAGAAGAAAATAAGAGGAAGTCTTAGAAAAAAATAAGCAAGAATTAAAATATTTCATGACTAGGAGGATAGCGCACTTGATTGAAGAATAGGAGAATAGATCAAAGCTATTTAGAACCAGAAAATTAAATGTTGAAGTTGAAAGAACACAAGAAGACTTACTGAAGAGTGGATCACCTACCCCAGAAAGAGAAGAAGTACTACTCTCTAACCCTATGAAAGAATCTCAAAAGCGCGAAGTTACTATGCTAAAAGGAGATAAGAATCAAAATGGAAAAAGGAATACCGAGACAAAGATCATAGGAAAAAATGATAGAAAGCTTAATAAGAATAGAGCAAAGATAGAAAAGTTGAAGAAGGTTCCAGAGGGAACTTCGCTAAAGGAAGGTTTGCAAAAATGGAACTTCATTGGGATATCAGAATAGCGCAACATGGCACTTCTCCATGGTGAAGCAATATAGTCGTTGAAAGAATTATAACCATTATACCGATGCTCGTAAATGGTTAGAACAGCAGTTATGGCCAGAAATCTCACCATAAAACCGTTGGGACCGTGCCGTAATGGACAGAACCACATTGATGAAGGCCTCTCATCTATTGGAGAGATTTGTTACACCGTTGTCTACTTATTGTGTCGGTTGTTGCATCGAAAACACTTTTGTGAATTGTATCAAAGAGAACTCATTGCTATCGCATTGTTTACAGATATTGACACCTATTCTATTGAATTGTACATTTAGTTATTGAACTGAGTTATCCAATCTTGATAATTTATGTCAAACGAGCTCAGCGTCACACAAAAATTCTTCAAATAAGTTCTAATCGACCTTATGGTTGAGAAGGTGATGTCTTTCGAAGCTCAAGCTTCATCGACGAGAGGAGTGCAAGCCTCCCCATCGACTGCTCATGGATCAGGACCATCCCGACTTGCAGCAGAGAAGAGAACCAGGCATTGAGATGACTTGGAAAATGTGAAGTTAATCCCGACTATCCTGCCCGACTACATCCCACCTTTGGCTGGAGCGGTGAGTCGCAACAGTGTCCCAAGAGACTTTGATTACACCCCGGTTACTGCGTACCTCCCGAAGGGGATATGTGAAGTTAGAACGCAGAAGGATAAGATCGTAACGTTGAAGTTTAGCGACCTCAACCTAGGGGACTGCAAGAAATACATCATGCTCTCTCCTTACAAATATCTGAATATAACAAAGGGGAAGAACTTGAAAATAATCCCCTAGCCATGGACTATGAACCTTGCACAGTCCATCCTCTTGAATGTGATGAAGATCCCACATTTTGGAAGGCACCAGGAGGTTAATGCATGTGTTAATCTCCTACTATCATGCTACCACGATGGCTATATATGGATAGACTGACGCATCATAGTCGATCTGACTATGATCCATAGGATCACCGAATTGAGCATGTAGGGACCTGACCCACAGGACTTCTACCCAGGGAAGGCTAGAAATCGCGCATTGGCACAGAAGATCAAAGACACATATGGAAATGTAGAAAAGGGGATGCAAGGCTACAAGGTATCTTCTATCTAGAATGGTGCAATGCCCCTGGCCTACTAGTTGGTCGCAGGAAAGATGGTGAGAAAGAACAGACTGACATAGGTCACAAGGTTCGTCTTTGACCTCACCGGGAAATGTGTAGAAGGATTCCAGATGAACTGGGTGAAGTACTTGGTCAACCAGCTGGAATTAGATTTTCATGAAGCTTAGGATCAGGGCTATGAGTTCCACTTTAGTTGGCTCCTGATCCTCATCGCATTTACTACTTGGTAAATGTCGGAAGGTGCGACCTTCTCGAACATTGAGCCATTCGAGCTGCTTTCTGTGAAGTTCACCATGCTCTGGTACTCGAGCGATATGGGAAAATAGTGGCAGTCGAACGCATTCTTCCATACATACTATCTCTAGCTGAAGAGGGCTATTGGAGTTGTCCCTTGCATGACGTCGAAAACCATGCACTAGTTCATACCCCTCATGAAGTTTCGCATAGATCAGCACTTCATTTATATCACCGCGTGCACCGATGAGGATAAAGAAGAGCTTAAATCATATTGCAAGCTCACAGAAGAGGATCTTGAAGAGATAACCAAGGATTGGTCTATAGAGCTCCTCATCCCTACTGACCCCACAGAAATGTCAGACCCTAAACTAATTGGTAGCCCAGAGACCACTCACGAAGAAAAGGATACACCCGACCCTAGCAGAAGAAAGAAGATCGAAAAGGTACAAAACCTGAGTAGTGCATCAGCAAAAAATGCTTCAGAGTCACCTAGATGAGGAGGTGATGATGAAGTAGACCAAGAAGAGACCAATGAAAAAGAAGATCAGTAGAATCAAGGAGAAGTAACACCGCCTAGGGATCCTCTGGATGAGACTGACCCCTCTAAGAAAAGGAAGGTTTCTCCCATGAAACCCACTTCCAAAAATAAATCCAGAGCCACCTTGACTAATATGCAGACTATGCTCATGGTAGATGACTTTG
>WSFP011397383.1:0-27076 GCA_009831015.1 Picea engelmannii
ATATTCTATGACATATGAAATCAGATGTCCATGAATATTTGTGGCACTAAGATATAATGACTCATCCTTAATATTGAGCTATCAAAAGACACGTCCTATGTATTAAATGAGATATCCTTATGCTTGTAGTAAAATTAAATTGTATATGAAACGAGTTGTTATCATGATCGTATGAAAGTTGATCTTTGATTATATACATAATATGATTGAAGTAATCTATCCGTGTACCTGTAGTGACATTTGACATTTTAGGAATAAAGTTTGAAACAAAGTGTCAATACTTCATTTTAGGAATGAAGTAATATAAATCATGAGATATTATCTTTAAAAAAAAATGCAATGTTATGTCCTTGAATCCTAGTGGTCGTTAGGATTCAAGGATCTATCCTTAAGCTTGTGTATACAGTCATTGAATTCCATCCCAAGAATTTCAATAGTGCATGCTCTTTTGTTCTTAGCATTACTTAAGTGCATCCTCTAAATTTTTCTTCATATGTATTTTTATCGCAAAACCTATGTTCAGTGCATTATATCAAATATAAAATGAATTTCTTCATATGTGTTTTTATTGCAAAACCTATGTGCATTGCATTATATCAAATATAAAATGAAACGTAATAGTGAAAGGGATGTGAGAGTTGTTGTCATAGCCTCTTTTAAGTATTTATAGTTGGTGTTATGTCTTCTATGAGGAAATTTTTGGTCGCTAAGATTGTTGGAGTACTTATTAGTTTTGATATCTTTAAAAGAATGTATTTTTAAGGAGTCTTCATTGTATTTAGAATAAGTTTTTCATTTTTATATTATTTATATATTTTGTATTTTTTTTAAGGAATTATGGGCAATGGACAAATAATTCTTGGGTTAAATAAGAGAGACATAAATTTGATATATACAAAAGTGGGTATAAGTAAAGTTGTTATGGTTCCTTCTAATACAATTTCTAAGGTGTTCTAAATGGTCCAAAGATATAATCCTTCAAATCATATTGATTATTGATTGTTTTGAGGAATTTGATGTTTAGATAGATGTTAAGCCCTAGAAAAATCCCCAGGTTATGTATGAAACCCCTTATTAATCCATACAAACTGAATTATTACATTTCTAGTGTTATATTTGTATGTTGGCTAGAACCTTCATTGCACCCTTTCATTATAATTGTACCCTTTGTCTCCTATATATATGCTAAGGAGACCTACTCTTAGGATCTCATTATCTCATATCATATTGCATTCTGAATTGCATATATTGTAAAAGGAGTTTTCCCCCCTTGAACTGGAATGTATTCATTGACTTTTTATCATTTTAAGGCATTGGATCATAACATTTGGTGTGACAACATCTATCCTATAGTTTTCCTTCTTCAAGAACGACATCTTGGAAAAAAAATTATAACTTGTTTTATGGGTTGCTTCAGATAACACAATTTGGAGGTTTCTTAGAAGACAAATCTAGATACTTGTGGTAAACAATTAAGGTTTTGTTTCATTACACATTTGGAGATATAGCCTATGGAAGATAGGGTTGTTGACTCATCTTGAATTTAGATTTAAGTGAGTCATCTTGGGATGTTTTCTATAACTTCTTTTTTGGGATGTTTCAGACATGAAATTTTGTGGTGACTAACGAGACATCCCCTAGTACATGTGGTCCAAATTTCATCTTATGTTTCACTACACTTTTGGATATATAGTCCATGGAAGATAAGGCTTGTGACTAATCCTGAAATCTATTTTAAAAGAGTCAGCTTCAAATTTTCACTATAATTTCTTTTCTACGAAGTTCCTGGCTATGAAATTTTTGAAAATCCTAAGGATACATAGAAATTCACATGCGAATTTTTTTCCAGAGTTTTGATCATTATAATTTGTGAGATATAACTCATGGAAGTGTGGGTTGTTTACTAATCCTGAAATTAGTCTTAAACAAGACATTCTGGTATTTTTTCTATAACGTTTTATCAATGAAGGTTCAGACTATAAATTTTTTCAAGAGTTTAAGAAGTCATATCATATTACTACAAGAAAACATTTTAGACTTATAAGGGTTCAAAGTTCAGAGATATATCAGTACAAAGGTCAGTCATCTAGTGATACTCCAAATTAAGGGCTTGAAAGGTATGCAACTTACAACTGGCATAACATTTTATTGGAGGATCTATTTTTGGTAATTCAAAATTTGTGATAAAGAGGAAAAAGAGGAGCATTATTATTTTTTCACTTGTAAAAGGGTTCTACAAGAAATAATACTTGTGTTATCCCTAAATTTTTCACTAGATTGCTATAGGGAAAAGCTAGGGAACCTCAGTTATTGCAATGGTTTGGTTTGGTTGATAGGTGGATCAAGTAGGTTGGATAGGTTGAGGATCTGATAAATATCATCAACTAAATATCAAATGATCAGAAATACTTCATATATTAAGGGGCATTTGCACTGATAGCTAGATATTTAATGGACAATGTGATAAGGAGGAATAGAAAATAGAGATGAACACATAAGATGACAATCTATTAGAATCATATATTCACCAGGAAAACATTTCAAACTGCAAATCATATTTTGGATCACAATGAAATACTTGAATACAAATTACAAAGAAGAGGAAATTAACAGTGAAATATTCACTGCAATCAGATCTGAGTTTGTGTGACAATTAATGCATTGCAAAAATTCTCTTTATATTCAAATAAGGTAGAAAAACAAAGTTACAATAGGTACACAATCTAACCATCATAATGTTTGAATACCTTACCATTAAATGATACAAACAAATGAACTCCTTCGATACAATCCTCAGACCCCCCAAAATTGTCACCACTCAAAACCCCCTATTCTCAAAGGGAATATCCCCCAAAAGGAATATCCTCTCACTGATTTTGTTTTACAATATATAAATTTATCATTACAAATCTCGGATCCAAAATAGGTGGATCTACAACCAACTAATGAATAGATGGATATTGTTGACATCTAATCTCCCAAATCGAATTAATGAAGTGGTTGCTAGATGTTATCTTGACTGAGTATATTTAGGAAACCAAATTGGTAAATTTATAGAAACATAGAATTCAATATATATTCACTTGTTTCTCCCCAACCATGGCATATTTTGAAAAAAGAAGAAGATGTTTTTCTAATTTGGCATGTTCTCGAAAAAACCCATGTCTTCGTCTTTTGATATTTGGCCCCGTTTACTCAGAAAGTGTGCCTGAAAATGATCTAAAAAACAATCACCTGCAGGTCATTTTGTAGCACATATTGAATTTTCCAAATAAGGGGCATGACAAAAAACATTGTTTTTTTGTAGTGTGCATTTCTGTAGCACATATCAAAACCCCAAAACAAACGTGCTTCCATGTGACAAAACATTACAGACTAAAACACTTGCAACAAAATTCATTCAAACTTGAGAAGATTATGCTTTTTGAGGTAGTTTTATTATTGAAACCCTTTATCTTTCTTTTATCTTCATTGATGGGAATGATGGGTTTTTTCTGTCAAAAATGAACTTTTGATTTTATTACAGAGCATCACTTCACCATCACCAATCTTTAACCTTAATCCAGCTGAAAAAAATCCCACTTAATCGACTCATTCTCTTTTAAGATCCTAAATAGATATGAAGATAGATCACAAAATAAACCCACAATATCAACAATAATAGACCAAACCATTCACCAAAATACTGAACACAAGAATGTAGACAAAACCCTTGAGGTAGGGTAACACCATATATTAATTTTTAAGGAAGGATAATGCTCCTCAATAAATTCTTGATACATTCACAATATCCTTCACTATGTTTCATTACATTGCTTACACTTCTTTATATAGCTCTCTCTATCTCCTAGGAACCTTCTAGAGAGCCTTCTCCTATTTATTACATTTAACTACCAAAGTGGGCCTTTATTAATATAGTGGACCTAGTCTACCTTACATTGAATGCCCACATTCTCATATATTAAATGACTTCACTAATAATACATAACCACATTCCCACTGGGTACCTCCTTAGGTACCCCATATTACCTCCCTAGGTATACTACATTCCATCCCCCTTCACATGTTTCATCCTTGAAACATGAGAAGAAACATAAAAATATGAATGCAACACATATTTATCCATAATAACCTTCAAATCTTTAAAAATTTGAACATTTTTACCCTCAACCTGTGTGCTTTGGATATTATTGGCAGGAATTTTCAATCTATTAACCAACCACTTTATTATATCAAAACCATTAGGGTAGGGAAACACCATACAATGGATCCTATTATGGAAGGGATCCTCTCCTGTTCACTTGCCTCTTCGAGGAGGCATCCTCCTATTGAGCTAGATATAGATATAGATACCACTTCTTAAGTACCTTTATAGATATAGAGATAAATCTCAAAACAAACCCACAATATCAACAAGAATAAGCCAAACCATTCACCAAAATACTGAACACGAGAATGTAGACAAAACCCTTTAGGTAGGGTAACACCATATATTAATTCTCAAGGAAGGATAACACTCCTCAAGCAATGCTTGATACATTCACAATATTCTTCACTATGTTTCATTACATTGCTCACACTTCTTTATATATATCTCTCCATCTCCTAGGAACCTTCTAGAGAGCCTTCTCACATTTATTACATTTAACTACCATAGTGGGCCTTTATTAATATAGTGGACCTAGTCCACCTTACATTGAATTTCCACATTCTCATATATTAAATGACTTCCACTAATAATACATAACCAGATTCTCATTGGGTACCTCCCTAGGTACCCCATATTACCTCCCTAGGTATACTACATTCTCCACTTATAATTCAAATAAAAAAGAGTCAAACTTGTAGCATTCAAAATTGATTTCATTACTACCTCCAACAAATTTTCAAATGAAAAACATAGCAATGGTAATCGTAAATGGACCAACTGTCACCATGAATATAAAAGATTCTTGATCTCATCACAACATCCAGTAGAATCCTCTTCATAAGGAATGGTAACCCAAAAACCAGTGAATTTTGCAGCTGGGCATTCTTGACATCTAGATGCTCATGCGTTGAGAAAAACTTAACAATCAATATTTGAATGTTTGTTTGGGCTATTTTCTTTGACACCTCAAGCACTTGAAATTGTTCTCACTTGGTGGCTTAAGTGTTTCTCTTAACTTGGAGATTGGAATGACCTGGAATTTTTTAATAAAAATTATAATAACCTAAGCATGCCCGAAATCCTGATAAACCATATAAAACACAAAAAAAATTAATAAAAATTCCAAATTTTTTACGAAAATTTATAAAAACTTGTATGTACTAACATTTTCTCCTTTGGGGATGATGATTTCCCTTGTGAAGAATCAAGAACTATATAATCTTACCTTTTTGGGTTCATAACACAAACATACCTGAAACAACAAGGTTGACACCTCAACAAATGTATGAAAGAAGAGCAAAGGGACTATGTTTCAATTTTGACAGCAAGTATAGTAAGTGGAATAAATGTAGTGAGAAGAAATTATTCTACATAGACTGTGAAGAGGAATAACATCAAGAATTGGAATTGTTAGTACCTAATTTTGTAGTATCAAAATTTTCACTGTCAGTGTGTCCCATAAAGTTTTGGTCTTCCAAAATCTAAGTGCATATTCAAAGGGTTTTGTCTTTGAAGAGGTATTGAACAAAAGGTATCGGATTTATCAAAAATTCAAAAGGAGTTGCTACATGAAGTTTAAAGTTCTGGTAGTAAACTCTCATGCTATGCAAATGAATGTGTTGTGAGAAATGACTGGTTTCATTAATGTTCACTAAAGGGTCAAGGTTTGAAATTCACTTTATGCAAAGGTGTTTTTATTTTCATCAAAAGTATTGGGCTGTAAGCCCAATTTCTAATTGGTGTCAAGCCACATGCCACCAAATTCGACCAACAAGCTACCAAAATTCCAACCAAGATCCAAGGCATCGAGAAAGCGCCCACACATGGAGCACCAAGGAGAGAGGCCTACATAATTTATGCTCAACACATCGATATGTTGGTGGTATGCTTGTATTTATCAAGCGTAATAGTTGATTACACCATGTGCATATGGGATTATTCCCATTACACAATAAAAGGTGCCTTTCTCTAGCGCCATCATGCATTAAACGTCAAGAGACAGGGTAGCACTCAAGTTTCAAACAAGCATCAAAATATCATCTAAACACCAACACAAGCATCTCATGAGATCGTCCAAGTGTAAGCTATAGTCTAAGCACCAAGACCCAATTCCAAGTGCCCCATCTAAGTGCCAAAGTGAAATGGTTTCAGCATTATTTTGGTTTCATTTCAAGACCTGTTTTTTTTCTTGGATGTCTCACGGTCATGTTGTCACACCATTGCACAACGGGTCATGCTGTTTCATAGCATAAAACCCTATTTGCAAATAAGTCTCTCAACATTGTTTGCAATAATATTGATTTACAGTCAAATTCTATTTCATATTTTGATACAGAGTTTAAGCATCCAAAGGAAATTCGATATTAGATAATACAGGTGGAAAAGAAGGTGGTTAATTTTGGTCAACAAAAGGATTCCCCAATTTTTGGATAAATGAATAAGGTGTCGACTAGCCTCATCATCTTATCTGCAGTCAACTTCTGATCCCATAAATCGAGACATTAGCTAAGGCATTCATCTATCATGTGACAGAATTTCAAGGAAGCAGCTCCAACATTTCCAGATTTCTTGCAACAAATCAAAAATTGTTTTTATTTTTGGATAAGATTTTATTTTCAAAAATCTTGAAACAACTTGTAGATTGTAATTTTCTATAAATTCTCTTCATGATTTGTAATGGGGGGGGAGGGGAATATTCCCAATGAGGAAGAGAGAAAAATATGAGAACCTTGAGAAGATTGTGTGCATCATTGTAAGCCTAAGGAAAATTTGTATTCATAACTTCATATTATCAAAGATTCTTGAGAGTTTTATTATCAGTCTATAATTTTCTTTGTTCCTTATATTATTTTATCCTCTTGAATAAATTGTAGTTTTTGAGCATCAATAGTTGTCCATGAATAATAGATTCTTATGTAGTGAAGCCTCGTTGTATTTTCCTATCATTTGTGTGATCTGTTCAAGCATCATTATCCATTATTTAGAAAGAATTTATGTTTAGTGGATATTCTATTTCATGAAGGTGCAAAGTTGATCTAGCATAGGTTAATTTGTGATTCATATTTTTTTTCTTTTTATTCTATCTACCATAATGAAAAACCTCTTGTCTAATATTTAGCTCAATTTCCTTTGATCCATAGGACGTTAACATAATACTCCATTCCCAATGGTCTTGATATATGATATATATGTGATTATTCCATTTTTTTATCAGTATTCTTTTTCCTGCATTTTTTATCCACTAATACCATTTAAAAGCCTATGATCAATTTCAAGATTTTCTTGGCATAGTTCTAAGGTAGTGATTAGAACATATCAAGCACTAACATCTTTTTGGCACCATTGTTGGGAAGAGGAGGAACAAATTTATCTTCCCTATGCATACGACAACGATCATTTATATTTCTTAATGGTGAAAAAAAACTAGACACAACATTTGACTCCAAATCATTCACCTTGAGACTCCATGGTTGAAGAATCCATGAGTGACTCCATTGGTTGAGAATGTCAAAGGCATTTGTTGTTGTTTTAGATCAAAGGTTTGCACCTTTGAATTTATCAGCAGTTCCTCGCTATCAAAATCTGGTGCCTCATGTAGATGAATGGAAAGAGCACCTTCCCAAGTTAAAAGAAGGTAAGAATGATAGTCATGCAAAGCACTTGTTGTAATTTCGTGAACATATGCATCAGATGAATATTCACCGTGAGGATGTGTTGATGAAATTGTTCATGTATACACTCGAAAGAGATGCTCATGAATGGTTTTGGTCTCTTTCTCCTTCTATCATATCTTCCTTGAAAGAGTTTCAACAACATTTGATAGTTATTGTAAAAGGTATTTTCCAATTGGGTCTCTTTTTGAAATTTTTTGTGAGGAATTTGAAGCATACATTCATCATACAATAGACTATGCTTCGAGTATTAAAAAGGAAAAATAACTTATTGTTGAAGGAGATCTAGTTGATAAAGAAGTGGAAGAATAATCACCCCCACATGAATCATTTTCCATTTCTTTAATCCAACAAGAAACTTATTATGATAGTTCACATTATGAATGAATTGATGAAAAATTACAATATAATCTACATGTTTATAATGAGTACCCAAAAGATTCATAAGAGCAATTTTTTTCATCAATACACATGGAATTCCATAGTAGTGAGCCTGTGTATGACAATTATGAATCTGATTCATTGGAAGGTCATGAAGGGGATGTTGAGGAGTTACCATATCAATCCACAATATCTTGTTTTCCACAAAATGTTGAGCACCAGTTTCAAGAAATCAGTGATCTCGAATTTAACATTCTTGAATATCAAATTGAAGAGATTACCAATGGAGTAGTGGAAATTGAGAGTACACAGAGGCATCTCATTCATCTTGAACAATAAGAAGAGGTATTGAATGACTATAAAATTATTATCTCTTTTTACTTTTATGAACTTGTGGTAGCCTATTTATAGGAATTTCTCAGCTCAAATATATTACTTACATGCTGCAAGATCAAATCTAGATTGCATAGTTTTTTGTTGGTATTTCCTCTTTTCTCAATTCAAGGTGGAAGCAAGTTTCTGTTAGTCAATCAAATACTTGATTGGTTACATTGGAAATGTGATTTCACATGAGTAGAATGATTCAATTGATTATCTTAGGTGTATATATATAAATAATATTGCAATCCAAGCATTTGGTTTTCAACTTGATTTGGTGTGCAATAGATTAGTTGAATAAAGACTCCATAGTCGAATGGAGAAAGACATTGCTATGATTTGTGTTCATCCTGCAGAGTGGTTTGTTTTCAGTATGGTTGCAAAATAGGTTGCGGGGATGAAATAGTTTCGGCTCTAGTTTTCAATTCTTGGTGCCTCGCAGAGAGGAAACCATCCCCAGGTGGAGCCAAGTGTTAGTACCTAATTTTGTAGTATCAAACTTTTCACTGTCAGTATGTCCCAAAAAATTTTGGTCTTCTAGAATCTAAGTGCATATTCAAAGGGTTTTGTCTTTGATGAGGTATTGAACGTTCGGTAGTGGATTTATCAAAAATTCAAAAGGAGTCCCTACAAGAAGTTTAAATTTATTGTAGCTAAACCCTAATGCTATGTAAATGAATGCACTACGAGAAATGTTTGGTTTCAGTAATGTTTATTAATGGTTGGAGGTTTGAAATTCACTTTATGCATAGGTATTGTTATTTTTATCAAAAATGTTGGGTTGTAAGCCCAATATCCAATTCACATCAAGCCACATGCCACCAAATTTGACCAACAAGCTACCAAACTTCCAACCAAGAACCAAAATGTAACCACCTTCTTTAATTTTTCACAAAAATAACCAACAATAGAAAATAATGATTTTTTTATTTTTAAAACAATACTCATTAGGATAATCTACATTATTATAATTCAATAAATTTTTAAACATCACATTTATAACCACCATTCCATACACAACATAGTGTATTCGAATACTAATAACGGTTAGTATATATATATGTTTGTATTACTTTTGAAGATTCAAATTTTAAAAATATTCAGCAAAATATTACCTAATCAAAAGAAATTGGAATTAGGGTTATAACAACAGGTAGACGATGTAAATTAAATCAACATCATTCTCTTACCTATTTTCAACTTACAACAAGGACTAAATATCAAGGTACTTGAATATCTTTCCACTTTTCTATAAAAAAAATTCAACTAACACTAAATTCCAACGGTTATATATATAGAACCACTCCCTTTTTCTTTTCATACATTGTAAGGTAGATAATTTTTTATTAATTTTCTTTCCTTTGTCTCCAAAAATACTGTTAAAATAACACGATCCTTTAACCCAATATTTTACTTTTAATAAGTCGTTGGTAATCGTTATCTAGAAATTTTATTGTCAACTATTAGAATAAGCCTTTAACATTAAGATAATCATATAAATCATATTTTAAACCAATAGTGTCAACTTTATATTTCGAGACTGGTCAATTTAATCATTCGAGTAAAACAGAGAGGTTTTTCTCCTCTGGTTTGGTCAGACAACCCCAGGCTATAAATTTGTATTTCCTTGATTTTCAGGTTACATTGTTACTCGTCCTTGTATCAAGGTATTATTCAGGGATGAAATCCTATACTGATTCGATATTGAACTAAGGATATAACCACAATTTAGTAGTTGGCTTTACAAAATGACAACAAATCGAATAATCAACAAGGAGGTTCGAAACAATTACAAAGTTAACGCATGAATAATCATGATCCGATTTCTCTATCAACAAGACATAACCACTAGAATGATTAACACGGTTGGAAATGATATCAATTGAGGAAAGATATTCTATAAAACATACCTAATTCGGATTTAATCACATTGTTTAGGCTCGTCAACTATTCAGAATTATAAAGAAGTAGGGTTGAATTAAGGAATTTGAAATAACACAGACACTGTAATTCGCCATAGAAAAAGAATTTTGTATCAATAACGAGATAACTATTCGGTGCAATATTTTGATTCATAAACAATACAGGGATTCGAATCATTGCCACTGGGAGCATACATTCTCCCTTCTATAAACAAGTTAATTTATACACTAACAGAGCTAGAATATCTCTTTTGACCATGTAATCGATAACCAGTATTAATACCATATTACAAGAGCAATAAAAAGTTTAATCAACATCCCATGCTTAAAATTCTCATAGAATTATCTCCAATAGTTCACATGATCATTTATCGAATTCTCCATTAAATAAATAAATATAACAATTGAGTACTGTAACCAGAAGAGTCAAATAGATGGGATGATATTCAGTTCGGGTCTCGCACTACATCCTTCTCTTTCTCCTTCTCCTTAGCCTGCCAATCCCAAGACTTCACCGGTACCTCCTTCTTCCCCCTGAGCTCCTCGAGCTGCAAAGGGGCCACACAGTAAACCAAAAATCTATAGCACCAAAACTTGCCTCTTTTCCAAGTTTTAGAACCCAACTCTCAACAAATAAACTAGTTTAGAAAAAATTTAACAGCATAACAATATTTTTTCCAAGTGAGATTCCTCTTCCATTCTCTCCCATTATTTTATAGAAAAATTCCCAATGACACATGTCCTCATGCCCAAATGATTATTTTTTAATAATTTAATTAAAGAATTATTCACCCACTACATGTGTCACACTCTCCATAAGTTGCACACGTAATTTCTCTTTTTAATTTATTTAATTAGACAATTTCCCTCACATTCCCTAATGTGTTCTTATTTTTCCTCTTAGTTGTCTCTTTGTTCACCAATCCCTCATTTATTTTGTGTTCCCTAACTATATCTTAGTTTGAGTTGGATTATGAGTCTTCTTTTAGTTATGATTAGTGGTAGATTGACTCAATATGCTTCTCTATGTCAAACACCTATTCTCTCATGTTTTATTTTCTTTTTATTTAAAAATCCATTTTATTATTTTCATGCACATATGTGCATCTACCTAAATTTTATTATTTTTACTTCATTTACTTAGCTTACTAGTCTAGATCTTTTTATTCCCTTTTTGTGTTTTACTAAAACAAACCTCTTTTAGACTTAGACTCTTTGTAATTTCTTATTTTAATTTAATATTCATTTGCATGCTCTTTTCTATCAAAGTCTACATATTTTATTTTTATTTTCTAGATCTTCTAGATGTTTATTGACTCACAATTTAATTACGCAGCGTTCCCTTCAAGACGCACCTTTGTGCTCCAAGGGTGCCACTAGCCTTTGACTAGTTTGGAAGTTTGTTCGAAACTTGGAGTCAACACTCCACTCGGTCGACCTTGTGAGAGACTAAGGTTTGTCTAAGGAATAAGGATTTTGCATTATTGCACGCCCCTTAGAATTTTTCGTGAATGACTGTCTCAGTCCGCCCTCACGATATTGTGGACCTCTCAGAACGAGGTAATTTTTAACCATGCGTTCAAGTCACGACAGTAGTGCTAATAGGCTATGACAGAGATGTTGTCAAACCTCTCCCTCACTGTCTGGTTTCTATGCATGACCCCTTTACTCCTTATGTGAGTCGGATTAACAAACATCGTTGAGCCTGCATCCACTGACAAGAACACTGTCAATAATCCATATACATAACATCCATACTGAAATCATCATATAAATCACATGCATGTAAATCAAATACTCAAACCAAATATAATTTCACTCCCTGACTCAATCCAGAGTCCAAGGGATTCTGCGGATGCCATCAACATCATCAACCTGTCATGTATCATGTAATCTCAGGGAGACTGATCAATAACACCTATCAATATATATGCATCTAGAAATTAACGTATAATCAATGACATCACAATATAACTCATAATCAAATAATAATCATAATGTATCATAATCGGATCACTTTCTCGCAAGTGTCCTCTAAGAATAAATCAGTATAGAATGTGCTCAGTGGAACTAGATGTTACACAAGGCATCGAGAAAGTTCCCACACATGGAGTGCCAAGGAGAGAGGCCTACATAAGTTGTGCTCAATGTGTCGATCTATTGGTGGTACACTTGTATTTATCAAGCATAATAGTTGATTACACAGTGTGCATATGGGATTATACACATTACAAAATAAAAGGGGTCTTTCTCTAGTGCCAACATGCATTAAACGTCAAGAGACAAGTTAGCACCCAGGTTTCGAAATATCATCTAAGCACTAACAAAATCATCTCATGAGATTGTCCAAGTGTAAGTTAGATACCAAACACCAATACCCAATTCCAAGTTCCCCATCTAAGCACCAAAGTGAAAGGGTTTCAACATCATTTTGGTTTCATTTCAAGAGTTGTTATATTTCTTGGATGTCTTACGGTCTTGTGGCCGCACCATTGCACAACGGGTCATACTTTTTCATAGCATAAAGCTCCTATTTGCAAATAAGTCTCTAATCATTGTGTGTAATAATATTGATTTGTAGTCAAAATCTATTTCATATTTGGATACAAAGTTTAAGCAATCAAAGGAAATTTGATGTTAAATGAGACAGGTGGAAAACATGTGATTAATTTTGGTCAACAAAAGGATTCCTCAATTTTTGGATAAATGAATAACTAACACATGAAGGTGTCGACTAGCCTCATCATTTTATCCAAAGTCAACTTCATATCTTATATCGTGAGGCACTAGCTGAGGAAGTCATCTATCATGTGGCATAATTTCGAGGAAGCAACTCCAACATTTCCATATTTCTTGCAGCAAAAAAAAAATCTTTTTATTTTTGGATTAGATTTTATTTTCAAAAATCTTGTAACAACTCAAAGATTGTAATTTTCTATAAATTATCTTCATCATTTGTAATCGGGAGGGGGGTGAGGAATCTTCCCAGTGAGGAAGAGATAAAAATATGAGAACTTTGAGAAGGATTTGTGTATCATTGTAAGCCTATGGGAAATTTGTCTTTGTAATTTATTATTATCAAAGATTCTTGAGAGTTTTATTATTAGTCTATAATTTTCTTTGTTCCTTATATCATTTTATCCTCTTACTTGAATAAATTGCAGTTGTTGAGCACCAATAATTGTCCATGAATATTAGATTCTTATGCAGTGAATCCTCATTGTATCTTCCTATCATTCATGTGATATGTTCAAGTATCACTATCCATTCTTCAAAAATCATTTTTGTTTAGTGGATATTCTATCTCATGAAGGTGAAAAGTTGATCTAACATAGATTACTTTGTGATTCATATTTGTTTTCTTTTTCTTCTATCTACCATAATGGAAAACCTCTTGTGTGATATTCAACTCAATTTCCTTTGATCCATAGGATGTTAACAAAAGACTCCATTCACAATGGTCTTGATCTATGATCTATATGTGATTATTCTAGTTTCTGATTAGTATTATTTTTCCTACCTTTTTTTATCCACCAATACCATTCAAAACCCTATAATCGATTTCAAGATGTGCTCGACATAGTTCTAAGGAAGTCATTAGAACATCTCAAGCGCCAGTAGGAACCACCACAATATCCATATCTAGAAGAGACTAATCCAAAAATATATTTTCATGCATTAGTCATCATGAACACTCCAAAAACCCTCAAGATACAAGGATACATCAAAAACAAAAAGCTAACAGTGTTGATTGATTCTGGTAGTACCCATAACTTCATTAATTACAAATTAGCAAAATATCTCAATTGCTTTGTATATCTAGAACTGTAGTTTCAAGTAATGATTGCAAATGGAGGTACCATAACTTTTTCTAGGAAGTGTCATAGTATTAAGATCAATATGGGGGAGTATGTTTTATATAGTCCCATGATTTCCATCCAAATGGGTGTTGTTGATGTTGTATTAAGAGTCCAATGGTTATTACCGCAAGTTTGTCAAGAACTATGGGAGAGACAATCAAGATGATAGTTCTCCTAGAACCATTAGCTATACAAAGTCAATGTTGGGAAGAAGTTTCAATGGATTTTATTATAGGAATACACAAATCTGAAGGAAAGGTAGTCATCATGGTAGTAGTGGATTGACTGAGAAAGTATTCCATTTTTTTCTCTCTTTCTCATCCTTTTAAAGAAATTACAGTAGCTACAACATTCATGGAAATAGTTCAAAATCTACATGGGATATCCAAGATTATTCTAAGTGATAGAGATCCAATTTTCACTAGATATTTTTGGAATGAATTATTTTCTTGTTTGGGTAGTCAATTGTCTCATAGCTCATCTTATCATCCTCAATTAGATGGGGAAAATGAGATTGTGAATAAATGTATAGAAAGATATATTCATTTATTTGCATATGATAAAAAAAAACAATGGGTCAAGTGGTTTCCCTTAGAGGAATGGTGGTACAACACATCCTTCCATACTTCATAAAAAATGTACCCATTTCTGGCACTTTATGGATATCATCCTCCATCCCTCACATCACCCTTGAAAGGGACTACAAAGGTTCAAGAAGTGGAGGACCACATAGGGCACCAACAAGATGTTCTCAAACTATTGAAGGACACCATGGTTATGGAACAAAATAGGATGAAACAAGAAGAAGATCAACATCCCAGTGAAAGGGAATTTGAAGTTGGGATTGGTCATTTCTCAAGCTACAAAAATACAAAAAGATGTCCCGCAAGTAGTAAAATAAGGATAATAAATTAGCACCCAAATATTATGGTCCCTATAAGGTTTTGTAAAGGATTGGAAGTATGGCTTATAAATTAGAATTGCCTTCATCTTCATGTGTACATCCACTCTTCCACATTTCTTTCTTAAAGAAGGTAATCGAAAACAAGATCCCAGTCTGAAACGTTTTACCAGAGATTGATGAAGAAGAGAAAATCATACTAGAACCGAAAACAATCCTTGAAACAAGGATTAAGCAGTTGAGAAATCAAGAAATTATTGAGTACCTCATCAAATGGAAGAACCTACCAGTGGAGGAGGTGACATGGGAAGATGAGTTCTTCATACAAAAACATCCTTGGTTAGTTAAGTGTTGAGGAGAACACTTGTTTGAAGGGGAGGGGCATGTTAATCCCTAGACAAATCCCTAGGTTACGTATAAAACCCCTTATTAATCCATGGATATTGAATTATTACATTTCCAGTATTATATTTGTATGTTCGCTAGAACCCTTCATTGCACCATTCCATTATAATTGTACCCTTTGTCTCCTATATATATGCTAAGGAGACCTAGTATTAGGATCATCTTATCTCATCTCATATTGTATTCTGAATTAGATATATTGTAAAAGGAAGCTTCCCCTCAAAATGAACTATATTCATTGACTTTTTATCAATTTTAAGGATTTGAATCATAATAATAAATAACCCAAGAAATTTGTTTCAATGTTTGTAATTATTTAAAAAGTGTGAGGATGGCACACCACATATTCTTGGAGTAATTATAAATTGTTATGCCAATGGGTTATCACATTGATATTTAAGTTAAAAGTTATTGGATATAACATAGTGAAATTAATTTTCTTTTGTAAAGTTTGGTGTAGTTTTATGATGCCAAAACTCATGGATGCTAAATTTATAAAATCATTGAAACAAAGAATATTTTAGTTAGACAATTTTTAGAGTGTTGAGAAATCGTGTTTGAATAATTTTGCAAATCACTTTGAAAAATCTATATACTAGTGGTCCAATTGGATTGAGGAGAGTGGATTTAAAACCTCGCGGGACGATATTGAAGATAGTGATTTCAAACTTTTTAAAACTTAGAATATTCTAAGAGAAATTAATTTCAATGATCTAACATGGAAATTAAATGTGCTCGTATTCACAATTATTTTAAAGATTGTTATTAATTGGAAATAATTTTAACAAAAAAGTGGGTGTTCTTATATTCATTAGAAACTTGTGAGTATTTAAACTATCATCATAGGATGAAAGGAATGTTCGAACCTTATTGCAATTATTTTTAGGTAGTACGAAATAATTTTTGTATGATTTTGTTGTTAATTCCTTTTGATACCAGTGAGAAGAATCCTCTAAAAAATCATGTAGTTATAAAATATGACAGATCTTAAAATATGATTTGATATGACACCATATCATTTAGACTAAGAAATTAATTTTAAAAGATCCAAAATAAAAATATGTTGAGCCAAGGATGAAATATAAAGAATAAAGTATTCCATATTTAAAGCCATCTATATCCCCAAGTTGGTGATCGAGATATACACTTATTTAAATAGAGAAAAAAAAGAAATTAGGAAGACTCCATTCATTGGTCATTTATACATCTTCTAATAATATTTTAGTTGCCAATAAACCATCTATGTCCTCAAAGAAGGTGATCTAGATATACACTTCGTTAAATAGAGAAAATCAAGTAATCAAGAAAACTAAAGTCATTGATAGTGTATAGGGTAGGCTAATAATTGGCAATGATAAATTAAAGAGGAAGAGTGTTGGTAAAAAAGGTTTAAATGTTATGATTATAAGGTATGGATGTTTTTTCTCGTTTTTAAAATTGTTTATTGATTTAGTATGTTTTCATAATGTAAAATAAATGTCATTTTTTCTTAGGTTTTGAGGAGTTTTTTTAAACCATGAAATTGTTGGAATGAGTAACTCTTACTTGTTTTATGTGAGATCATATGATTTGGATTGGATCATTGTAAAATTTGTAATCTATCTTGGTACTTTTTAGGTGGAAAAAATGGAGGGATTGGCTTGAAAGATCCATTTTAGTGGTAGGTGCTAATGTGGAAATTTTGGGTTAGAAACCTTGTGGAGCCATTTTGAGGCATCAAATGGCATTTTAGGGCTCAAAACATTGTTAGCATAGCTTACAACCCATTGATGTTGTTCTACACACTAATATATTTCCAAGGGTGTGAAAATCACCTTAATGGGAGCTCATATGCAGAAGTTATGCTTCTCACAAGTTGACCTACCTTGTTGACCACTATGATATTGAGTGGATGCAAGGTCAGCCCCATTACTCACTCATGGGATAGTCACATGTGGACTTTCAATAATATTCTAAAAGTTCCAAATCCTAATGCTAATTTAGGGTTGAGACATGAAAAGACCATAACCCTAGATGGCTATCAGGCTACGCTAAATACGAGGCCCTAGGAGGAGAAATGGTTCCATGCTTTAGAATTGTACTTGTTTCATAGTTAATAATAGCATCTAGGAGTGGATTTGAGAGCATAAAAGAAGATGAATAATATTTTGTAGTATCCATTCAATCCATAGTGTCAAAGGAAACTCCATGGTGAGTGTTTATTTCTTTGTATTTGGATTTCATAACTAAAGAAAAGAGAGTAGAGCATAAGCCTCACCTTCTAGTTGGGTTTTCTCTTGTATTGGGTTTCCTATTATACATATTATGTTCATTTGTATGGATGGTGTGTTCTTTTGATTGTTATTTCATTTTTGTATTCACTTCTTTTCATAATTTGATCAAAACGATAGTGATAATAAATTTGAGATATAAGGAAATAAACTTACATTAATAAAATATTTCAGTATAATACAAGATGTATTATGATTAATTATTCCAGTGGAATATACATGGTAGTTTACAAATCATATTAGTATCAAAGTATTTTTCTTTGGGGTAATTTTGGTAAGTTAAAGGATCCATGAATTGGCTCAAGAAGGAAGTTTCAAAACCCTAGCCATGGCCTATGATTCTATTCACAACCCTCATGATGTAGTGGAAGAGATATTTTCAAGGTTGAAAGATAAATTCACTGATATCTCTCACAACATGGCCCTCCTCATGGTGGATCTGGAAAAGAAACCATTTTAGACCTTTTAGGGAGCTTGGTGGCTCTAACTTAGAAATTGGATCAATGGGAAACTAGAAGATAGTGATGACCCATAAAATGAGTCAAAAAAATATCCCAAGAAAGAGAAACCAAGTTCTAGTTCCATCACTCCTTCACAACCTCTATTTAAAATGGAAGTGGAAGTGGAAATTGATCCCTATCAATGTGTGATCGATGTTGTTAATTTGAATCATTGGTTGCAATGATTAGAAGTGTATTTCAATGTAAATAATATATATGAAGGGAAAAAAAAAACATTTTACTGATCAAAACTAGAGTGCCATGAACTAAATTGGTGGGGAATCCATACTAAGACACCTAGGGTAGAGGGTTATCAACAAATAACTAAGTGGGAGGATTTCAAAAAACTCATCAAGTCTTGGTTATAACCTATTGGGAATATAGAGAACCAATGGATATGATGGAATCACTTTAGGCAGAGGCAAGGCTACACCACTAAATTCAAGAACATGGCAATGATGTTGGATATCTCTCTCAAGAACCCAGGTGTACTCCTCAAATATCTAGGGGATCTATTGATCCGGATTTAAGAGCAGAACAAAAGGAATAACAGACTAAATACAATAACACAGAAATACAGAGAACAACAAAACATATCCATTAAACAATAACTTCTATTGAATAAATAAAATAGGTTGAAATTGTAAAACTGCAGAACTGAAAACAACTTGCTTGAATGGTGGTAGCTATCTTTGAGAAGAGATGTGGTTGTTACACACATACGTCTGATAAAAATGATTACAATGAGGCTATATATGCTTTTTTAACATTGCTCATTAATGCCAAAAACCTAACCCTAAGATATGAAACACCAAAAGTTATGTGGGCCTCGATGGGTAAGTTGGTACCTCAACTTCCCGGGGTCGTAACTTTTTCATACGACCTCCGTCTTAGGCACGTGATAGCCCGTTGGAAAGGTATTTTCTAGAAATACATATTATGTTGTCAAACTATGACTTTGTCTATAGTTTGACTATGGAAAGCCAAAAAAACACTGATTGGGACCCCAAAATAGCCCTGGAAGTACATAAAGATGTACTGACATGAAAAATTTCAAAATAATCCAGTTGGATTAGCTAAGTGGCCACCAATTTCCACCTGGAAGCTGTGTAGGGCTTCAAACAACCCCTAAAGTGTAGAACCCACAATTACAAAAAATTATAGAAGAACGTGTTGAAATAAAAACTATCAATAGGATCCAAATGGAATAGGTGGGTGGCCACCAATATCCACCTGGATCAACCCTCCCCCCTTAGGAAGCAATGGTCTCCATTGCATTGAGTGCCCCCATCAGGTGAGGAAACTTATGCTAAATTTGGCCCTAGGTGAGCCACTTGCCTTGGTGTAGGAGTTTCCTTACCTTGACAACCCAATAAAGCTAGATCCTCTGCTGGCGAGTTCCCTTGGATTCTTGTTCCATGCAGTCAGGGTTGAGATATGTTGGTGTCAACTATTTTGTGATCTATGAGGTGTCTGATAATGGTGGAAAATATGGCCGAAGGAGTTCCACATTGAACATTGGGTGCAAGCCAAGGAAGGGTGGAGTGTTGAGCTCAAAATCATTGTTGCCCACAACCTTGGTGATAGTGCAAGGCCCATAGCGAAGTGGGTGGAGCTTCCAATGGGGCCCTATAAGGTGATATTTCTATAAATGTAACCAGACCTTGTCTCCCACCTGAAACTCATGTGGTACCCAATGTTGATCATGGATCTGATTGTACTTAGCATTGGCTTTCTTCAAAATCTCATGGACATGTTGGTGGATGTGTTGAATCCACTCAATGAAAATAGTGGCTTTTTCTGCCTCAGACTGAACATGGAAAGATTATACCTGTGTGGTTGCAAGAGGTAGTGCAACATCAATGGGACCCAAGGGTTGGAATCCTAGCCCCACCTAAAATGGGATATGACTGGTGGAGCTATGGAGAGCCATGTTGTAGATGTGTTGAACATAGGGAGGACTCTCATCCCATGTATGTGTATGCATAGAGTTGTACATGGGCATGATGTGCACAATAATATGATTGGCGACCTATGTTTGGCCATTGGTTTGGGGGTGGAAAGAAGTGAATTTAGTGAGCTTGGTGTCCAACAGTGACCCGAGACTCGACAAAAATGTGTTGAGGAACCTGCTATCCCAATATGAGGTGATGGTCTTTGGTATCCCAAAATGGACCCACACCCGTTCAAAGAAGATCTTAGCAGAATCTGTCGTTATGATCCTCTTCTTACAGGTTGTGATAATGGCCATCTTTGAAAACTAATCAACCACCAAAAATACAAAATCATTGTCTTTCTTCGTGGATGGAAGTCCAGACATGTAATCCATCGAGATGGATTTCCAAGACCTGTCGGGAGTAGGAACAGGGGTGTATAAACCTTGCTTCTTGATGGTTGGCTTGGCAATGGCATAGGTAGTGCAAGATCTGATATAATTGTTGACATCTTGTCGAATTTTTGGCCAATAAAAATGTTTCTTTAGAAATACCACAATTTTCTCCATGCCAAAATGTCTTGCCATCCGACTTTAGTGAGCCTCCCAAATCAATTGGGCACACTCACTTATGGGAACACAAAGGTGGCCCAGATGGCATAACAGTCCATCCTGGATGTAAAAATCTGTGACATTCGCTCCTGTACCCAAGAGTTGATAGGTGGTGGCAAATTTAAGGTCACGTTGATAAATTCAGGACCACTCAGATGTTTCATGCCCACAGGAATGAAGAACTATGGTGAGTGTAGCAACGAGAGGGAGATTGAGGAAATTAGAAACATGATTTGTGCTCCTTGTTTTATACTTGATGTTGATATGGAATTGTTGTAAGTATGTTGTTGGTTAAGCATTTGTTGGTCTTATATTACTTGTAGGGTTTTAACCATTTCATCTACTTTGATCTTACCCTACTGTCATACGTCGACCCAGGTCTAGATTTAACAAGCTTCCAACAAAATCCCTCTAAAAATATCGACCCTCTTGGTAAACCAGAAGGAAGCGCAGTACACAGGGTGCACTCTGTAGTCTCACCCAAAATAGCTCTATGGGTGGCTGCAATGCTCATATGCTTGTAGCCTAGGAATAAGTGTGGATATGCGATTATACCTTGTAATCTTCATTTATTTAGTTTAGGATGTTAATCAATCAATCACTCTTACTCATGCATGTGGAATATCATATCTAACTAGTTCCTTTATTCATGCATCTAGCATTTAATCATTAAAAATGGAGATACATAACAGTCAATCACATAACATAAGTTTTACCATGGTTCACCCCCTCTTGGGCTATGTCCACAAAGATTTGTCTCTCAAGCTCTTTTATTATGTCTCAGCAATAGATCACGTCGTGCACGTTTACAGTCTTGGATATTACACTCTCAACAGGATTCCTGATCCTTGTGAAGATGAATAGATCGCACCAGGATCCTTAGCCTGTGATATAACCCTCATGATCGAGTTGCTTGACTCTTCTCTAGCTCACCAACTAACAAAAATAAGGCAGCTTCTACAAGCTCTGCAACCTTCATCTCTCTCTTCTCTCTTTAGCCTACGACCCTTTCCTAGATCTCCTAGGTACTATTTATACATATTCTTGTCTCATCATCCATTAAGATATTCTTCAAAAACCCTAACCCTAATCATGCTATGTCTCCCTTCCATGCACGCCTCGCATGCTTCCCTCACACGTGTTGCTTTTCCTTCGTGTTTTTCCTCCAAAAATGGTCTTTTCCCAAAACTGGGCCTTCTTCCAACATATGTGGACCACTTTTGATGCTGATCATTTTGAAACTTCCCCTATGTATGTATGAACTGCATAGGCTTGTGATTAGTGTGGATGATAGTATCCTTTCCCAGAATGTAATGTTTCCATTAACGATAAGCTTGCAAAATGGAATACATTTCTTTGTCATAGGTGGGGTATTTTTGGATAGTATTTGAGAGTGTCTCACTATGGTATGATACTGTATGACCATGCTGAGTGAGAAATACACCTACAACATAGTTGGAGGCATCAGTCTCAATCTTGAATGGTTGTTGCAGATCAGGTAAGGAGAGTACTGGAGCTAAGCACAAGTGACGCTTCAGATCATCAAATTCTTGTTGTTGTTTCTGCCCCCATGCAAAATTTTCCTTTCCACCACCCTTGGTTACTTGGCTGAGGGCCCATGCAATATGGGAGACTCCCAATACAAACCTTCGGTAGAAGTTGGCAAGTCCCAAGAAGCTCCTTAGCTCAGTTAGTGTGGTCGGGGCTGGCTAGTCATGAATGACTTGGATCTTAGCTGGATCCACATGTACCCCATTCTCATCAACAATGTAGCCTAAGTATTGGACCTTGTTCATGCCAAAGGGGATTTTTTCCAAATTTCCATATAGCTTGTGCTACCACGGACTACCCAAAACCTGTTGAATATGTTGCATGTGCTCCTCCCAAGTTTTGTTGAAGACGAGGATGTCAAACAAATATACCATCAAAAAAGAGTTGGTTAAGTGTCTCAATACATCATCCATCAAAATCATGAAAGTCGTTGGTGCATTTGTTAAGCCAAAGGGCATGACCAACCATTTGAAGAGACTTTCTTTAGATTTGAAAGTTGTCTTCCATACTAGGAACCTGGTGGTAGCCAGAGTTTAGGTCAATCTTGTTGAAGAAATTTACCCCCTTGAGTTGGTCCAGAAGGTCATGAATTCAGAGAATTGGATACTGGTTTTGGACTGTTATTTTGTTTAATTCTCTATAATCAATGCAGAGCTGCCAGCTCCCATATTTCTTCTACACCAGCACAATCGAGCTTCTGGAAGGGGAGGAGTTGGGTCAAATATGCCCCTTTTGAAGAAAATCTTGGATATGGCACTTAATTTTGTCATTTTCCATCAGCGAGCGATGATAAACTAGTCCATTAGGTAGCGGTGCATCGGGGGTTAGATCAATTAGATGCTTCACTTGGCAGTGCATCGATACCCCAGTGGGTGAGGATAATATGTATCTGTACTCTTCCACAATCACATCCACTTGCTTATGTTGCAAAGAGAGGCTCTGTGTAGAGGTCACAGATGTGGCAGCTACCTTATTCTTATTGCAAGGATGGATCACAAATAAGAATAAATTTCTGTTCTGTGAAATGACCTTACTGCATTTCTTAGAAAAGATTAAAGAAATAACGGTAGGCGACACTACCTATGGTATCCTATACAATTGTCTACCCAAAGTAATAATAACACTGCGGGGTCTAGACTCATACAAAACATGTCACTTCCACAAATATGGATGGCCTAAAAGAACATCAAAAACTTCAAGGGGAGAAATATCACATAATACCTTGTCTTTGAAGGGATTGATTCTGTAGGTAAAATGACACTTTTAGCTGACGTGAAGATCTCGTCCTTGGAGAACCCAGTCGATGGTCTAGGGTTTTGGGTGTGGTGTTATCGTAAATTATAACCACTTGACGACCTCTGTTGAAATCAGGTTATTCTGATTGTTGCTATTAACAATTATATGTAGTGGAGTTCCCTTTACCCACATCTGTGAGTGAAAGAGGCATTCCCCTTCCTATGGTTCTTCCAGTTCGCTTGGTTGGAATTTGGTGGTAGTGACAGTAGCATTGGGTTCAAGATCGATGATCTGCTTCCCACTTTATGGATTTGATTCAGAGTCAGAATATGCCTCTGACTCAGAAGCTTTAAACTCGGCCACCAGTGACTGCTTGGAGAAACATTCTTTGGTGTTGTGCCAAGGGATTTTACGGTATTCACACCATTTTTCCGTGTCCTTATTTCAATTATCATTACCCTTCTTGGGTTGCAGCTTGGACTGGTTGTCCTGAGAGTGGCCATATTTTATCTATCCATTTTTTTGTGGGTTGGGTCCACCTTTTCCCTACTTCAGCTGTGAGGAGTTTGCAGATCCAAACTCTCTCCTCTTCTGCTTAAATTTATGCTCTATCTTGACAACATATCTATAAGTCGCACCTAATGATGTGATGTACATAAAATCCATTTCTTTTTTAATTTATCTATGCAATTAGTCATGGTATTTGAGAACCATATGTCATTCAAAGTCTTAGATACCCAATTTGGTGTGCAGGGTATGGAAAATATTGGTGAACTCTGGTATTGTCTAGTCCCTTTCCTGATGCAACATGGTCCATCTTGTGTACTGGTCCTCGTAGCTTGAAACAGGGTAGTACTTTTCTTTAATGGAATCCCTAAACGAATCCCATGTGGGGGAGACCGCAAATATTTCATATTCCTCTAAGGCCCTTTTCTTGGAGTAAGTATCCCACTAGTCCTTAACATGGGGGATGTCCTTGAGGAGTGCAAAAGTAATATTTTGCTTGTCAGAAAAATTGTGGACCGAAAAATACCCTTCGAGCAGATTCATCCACTTATCTACAACATATGCATCTATCAGTCCTTCAAATAATGGAATATCAAAATTTACTTATACCTTGAAGGGGGTTTCATGGCCGCTTGATGAAGATGTGTCTCATGTGGGCAATTTTCGAACGATTTGTGAAAATTTGTCCATCATTTCGTTCCTTTGTCACACAAGGGATTCCTAGAGCAACATTTTAAAAGGATCTCCTTCTCAATCATCTTTTTTTTCATCCCCCGTGGGTTTTTGTCAGGCTCAGTGTGGCCTATCTTGCAAAGGTTCGACTGGTTCGAGTCCCAAATTCTTGTACCTAGATCTTGTCGAGGACATGCACGAAGAAAAATAAAAGAAGATAAGACCTCTCTGATACCACTGATCCGGATTTATGAGCGGAACAAAAGGAATAAAAGATTGAATAAATAACATAGAGATACAGAGAACAAAAAAAGATATATGTGAACAATAACTTCTATTGAATAAATAAAAGAGGTTGAAACTATAAAACTACAGAATTAAAAACAACTTGCTCAAATGGTGGTAGCTATCTCTAAGAAGAGATGTGGCTACTACGTGCATCCATCTGAGAAGAATGATTACAATGAGGCTCTAGAGGCCTTTTTAACATTATTCACGAATTCCAAAACCCTATACATCCAAAAACCTAACCCAAGGAGATGAAACGCCAAAAGTTATGTGGGCCCCGATGGGTAAGTTGGTACCTCAACTTCCTGTGCTCGTAAATTTTGCATATGAACTCCATTTTAGGAGCCTGATACCCCATTGGAAAGGTATTTTCGATAACTACACATTATGTCGTCAAACTCTTACTATGTCTATAGTTTGACTATGGAAAGCCAAAAAAAAAATGGTAAGGGACCCAAAATGACCTTGGAAGTACAAAAATATGTACTGACATGAACAATTCCAAAATAAGCCATTTGGATTAGGTGGGCAGCCACCAATATCCACCTAGAAGTTGTGTAGGGCTTCAGACAACCCCAAAAGTGTAGAACCCACAAATACAAAGAATTACATAAGAACATGTTGAACTGACAATTGTCAAGAGGAGCCAGTTGGAATAGGTGGGTGGCCACCAATATCCACTTGGATCATCTATACAACCATTTGCAAAATCAAGTGATTATCTTTAAACCAAGGACCATTAATGAGGAATGTGTGAAAGCACAATACCTAGAGAATATAGGCCATAATAAAGGATAGACAACTAGTTTTAAATAGGAATACCACCAAGATGCTTCCAAGTAGGGGAAGAAGAAATGGAAAGGAAAAGGCAATAAGACGATAGCCACTACACATCAGTGAAAGAATCCAAAAAAACACTACAACCATTGTAATATCAATGATGAGACTGAGGATAATTGTTGGAATCTACATGCATAGATGAATCCAAAGAATCATAATAAGGATTCTAAAAAGAAGAATCCACTAGGCATGGATTCGAGCAATTGAGTAGAGAGAAGATCAAATGTGGATGAGAATATTGTATGCACTTCAATTTAGAAGCATGTGAATATGGATATCCTTCATCATAAGGAATTGAATTAGTTGACAAAAATATTTCATATTAAGATCTAGGTCAAAAATACCAAGGTAGATGCTCTATTTGATTCTGGTCCATAGACCAACCTCATTGTAGATTCTCTAGTCAACAAGCTTGGGTTGGAGATTCATGATCATCCAAGCCCATATCCATTAGGATGGGTGAATAAGGATGTAGATATTAAATTCACTAAATAGTGTAAGATCAATTTTGTTATAAGTGGAAATTTTATTGATGAAGTGGAGATAGATGTAGTTCCCCTTGACATGTGTGGTGTAGTGTTTGGAAGGCCCTACATGTATATGAGGGATATGATATTCATGTGGAGAGAAAAATATTATCATATTATTAAGGATGGGAAGTATTATTGTTACAGATGAATCTGGCCTATGGATAAGCTAGAACCCCTTTGGATATACCCTTGATCCAAGATAGCCAGAGGGGCTAGATTCCTATTGTTCCCCCTAGGTCTAATTAGATTTATTTCCTTTTAACCAAGAAGGGTGTTAAACATACTTTTCAACCAATGGTTGTCCTCATGTATTTGGATGATGTAGCTCTCGAGATCCAACTCCAGCTCCTACAATCTACTTCTTGCACACAAGGAGATAAACAAATCTCGATCTACTATTCTTCTAGTGTTAGGAAAATCAAATCTACCAGATCTGTCCTGATCTATTCAATGTAAGATCAGATCTAAC
>ML857304.1:14000-27074 GCA_009831015.1 Picea engelmannii
AGAAAAACACTTTATTTTCCATGCAAATAAAATTTATCTCATTAACCTACCATCAATAAACCTTAATAAAACACACGATCTACATTGCCCACGATACCTTTAAGGCACTGGTCTCATTTATACATTTGCAAAGCCATATGCTTAAAACGCTTTATTTCAGTCATTTACTTTGAAGCAATTTGATTTTACTTGCATCTAACTTTTGTCTTAAGTATCCTTTTATGCAAGTATATGTTTTATGTATCTTGTGGTGAATAATTGATCTGTGTATGCTTTAGTATAATTTTGCTTTATATTGGTTAATCAGTGAAACTCCTAGATTCAATTTTTGTACTTAGACTAGTTTCAAGCCTTAGTATATTTGTTAGGGACTACCCCCCTTGGCTTCGCTAGGAGTTGGCCTAGACGGAGGAGTTGAGGATTAGGTGACAGCACCTTAACTCTCACTTGCCCCCAAGGACACACCGAGTGGATTGAAGATTTCTTCCACGTCTCTCAGGTGTGTATAAGGAGGCAACAGTTGGCATAGATTGGTACAGGTTACAGTGGTATATCTCACAGTGACAATGTGGTAGTGGTTTCATCATTTATTTAACACTTATATTTCTGGGCGACAGGACGAGGCAAGGATAGGTGGTTGTAGCCACCTTCCAGTGGTAGCCAGAGAGCAAAGGGGGTTGTAGCCTCCTTCTAGTTGGAGCCAGAGAAATGGGGAGTTGGAGCTTCCCTCAGGTTGTAACCTAAAAATATAGGGGGTCGGAGCCTCCTTCCAGTTGCAGCTGAAAAACAAAGGAAGTTGGTGCTTCCAATGAATGTAATTCTTAAAGACATATAAGAAAAAGCATTACGTGGTTTTCTCCCGCATTGGATTTCCACATAAAAATATTGGTGTACTATGTATGTGTGTGATTGCTCATTGTTCATGGTTATTTATACTGCACTTGTTGAATGATATTGGTAAATTGATAATAAAGATAAACAACATTTATATGTTGTGGTTAAAAAGGAATTGACATTGCTCTATTACTAATTCATCCCCCCTCTCAGTGATCCAACAGTTTCTAGACTCTGATGCAAGCAAACAAATCAGCATTTGAATGGCACAGGTATAGGTAGCCTAGAGCATGGTGACAACACTGATTTGGATGAGGAATATCTCAAGAAGAGACCAAAGTGGTGGCATAGTACCGCTAGAGATGTTCAAGTGGTCAAGGGAAGATCCTCATGAGGGAAGAGCAAGCAAGAAACCTAACACAATCAACTTTGCTCTGATGGCCGATATTTAGGGAGCTTATGAGACACTGATGTTTCAAGAGGCAATAGGGAAAACTGAATGGGTAAAGGCCATCGCAATTGAACATGAGAGTCTAATGAAAAATATAACTTGGGATCTCACATATCTTCCACCAGGGAAAAAACCCATTGGCTACAAATGGGTGTACAAGGTCAAGTACAAGGTAGATGACACACTCGACAAGTACAAGGCACAATTGATTGCAAAAAGGTTCTCACAACAAGAGGGCATCGATAATGAGGAGACCTCTTCTACAACATAGATGAGCATCATAAGATTAGTTCTAGCCATGGCAACACAGTTTAGCTAGATTCTAAAAGGTCCTTGATATGGACATGAAGAGTGCCTTCCTCAATGGAGATTTGGAGTAAGAATTCTACATGTATCAATCATAGGGTTTTTAGTTTTTAAAGAAGGATCATCTTGTGTGAAAACTGAAGAAACTCTATATGTCCTGAAGCAAGCACGCAAGGCATGGTACATTGAAACTGGCAGGTACTTGGATGAGTAGGGGTTTTAGCAGAGTCCTTTGGATTCCAATCTATATGTCAAAAGTGTTATCGCAAGATTTGTACTTGTGCAAAGCCCACCACGAGTACCACAAATCTTGCGTAACTACATAAGATCGTACCATTGTCACCTTAGTAAGAACTTTTGTAATGTCCCCCACCTCTTAGGGAGGTGATGAGGAGATTTAGTGGCCTGGGCACCCCCACTAGGTCATAGTCTCACACTGAAAATGGAGGTCAACTAGATTAAAGTTATATTTGTAAGTTGACTTGAGAAAGGGAAAGGATAAAAGGAGGAAAAGATAACTCAACAGAAGAATAGAAGTTAACCCTGGGAGTTAACTTAACTCAACAGAGGATTAGAAGGAAAAGTATAAGTAAAAGGCTAGGGCGCACCTATTGGGCATTCTGGATTTGACATATTGCTTGTTATTGCTCTTGAGCATTCAGTTTGGGGGTTTTGTTGTACAAACCCTTGTGAGCAACTCAGTGGTGAAATATCCACTCACCTTGTTCCACAGCTTGGTCTCGGGGATGAGAGATTCCTCCACACCATTCTATTCTCAGCATATCTCTTCCTAGTGCTTCTGAAGATAACAGGGTCGTACTGTTTTGAGGAGTTTCAGCAAGGGCGCACCATTTTGGAGAGAAGGGTTCGATCTAGCCAATCAGGAGGAGCGTTGGGCATTTCATCAGTTGGGTTTTACTTGCAGGTGCTCCACCATCATTTTGAGTGCTTTTCCGAAGAGTTATCACCAACATACATTTAGACTCAGACTGGGACGATTTGGAGGTAAGGAGGACGTCCCACCATTTTGTATTTCTCAGATCTAGAGAGATCCGCTGGAGATCTGGGCCTGAAACTTCACCCACAAGGCTCTCTTAGCCCGATCTACATTCTGGGAGAGTTTCAGGGCATTTGGAGGCTTTTCTCATCAAGGCCGAATCACCTAGGGTTTCAGCCATCCAGGAGGGCGCAGCCTCAGCAAAAGATTCAGAGTTTGGAGGGGTTTGCCTTGGACGTTGGGCTTGAGATTGCAGGAGGGTGATCCTATCATCCCGATCTATCTTCTGGCCGAGTTTGGACTCGTTTGGAGCCTTCCTTCAGTTGGGCCGATTTATTGAGGGTTTCAGCCTTCTAGTGGAGCGTGGCACTCTCCAGCTGGGGGAAATTGGCATTCATTTCTGCATGTATCAGTCTTCATATCTTATTCATCCTTTGGGAGGCTTGTTTGTATCAGCGGGAGCATTTTGTAGCAGCTCATACTTGTCTTGCATTGGAGCCATCTGAAGATTATTCCAGATCTGCTCATTCTATTGTATCTGATTCATGATTCTATAATAAAGGTCATATTTATGCTTATGTTTTATATCTTGAATGTGTTATGATCTTCATGTGTTCGATGAATCTGGTATAACTACATTTAATAACTCAATAACACCTGCACATCAACAAATCAGTGGTAGTTAGTGATTCCAAGCAAAAAAATTGGTTTGGGATCATTACAACTTCCCTCGTTTTAGTGATGGAAGAGGTCTACCACAAGGGAGGCTTCCTTGGTGACCTCAAGGGATCGAAGTAGCAAGTATAGTAGCCAAGCCTACCACCTCCTCTCTTGATCACCGAATAAAAGGTCTAGGTCAAGGAAAGATAAGAGGTATAAGGTTGTTTAAGTACCTGCCCGGAACAAGAACACTTTATAGCATATATATGATTATTTCCAAGCAACAAATGCCTCTTAAAGACACTAGACATGAAAATTTGTTATGGATGTTATGAATTTGTAGCAATTAACGGTAGTGCAACAGCAGTGAATAAGTTATAACAGCAGCAACAAATATTGATCAAAAATGCAACAATTGGCAATGGAAACTTAGCACAAATCCACTAGAACAATATCCAATTGTTAGATGCAATTTATGAATATGTTAGACCACCTTTACAAGAGTGTATGCAGCAAATTGAGGTGTTATCAGGTGGTTGTAGAAAAATTTTACAACAGCAGCGAGTTTACTAGTAAGTTAGTCAATATTAATGTTAGTAAAATTATTAGAGAGCTTAAGAGAGTTGAAAGAGAGTGTTTGTTGATCAATTTCACCACAAGAGAGCTTTAAACCAGTGCCTTTAAGGGTTATGGAGACTTATAACAGCAAATGCAACTAAACTTGGAACTTGATCTAGTTGAAACCAAGAGGTAGGACTCAATCTCTAAGGTGCTATCACAATAGGGCCTTAGAAGTTGAGCCTTGAGGAGAAGGATTTCAAGGGTGCAAGGACTTTTAGGCCCTAGAAACCTTTTCTCCCTTCTTGTAGCTTCAACTAGGTCAAAATCAAGAAGTCTAGGGCTAAAATCCTAAAGTGCTAACACTTTAGGGCTTTAGGAATCTAACCCTAGCAAGGATTTCTTAACAAATTTTGGACAAAATTAACCTTGTGAGAGGAGGAAGCACTTATGCTCCTCTCTTAGGGTTTCACCAAGCAAGACAACTAGCATGGAAAAGTAAAGTTACCATGAAACATTAATAGCATGAAGATAAAATTGCAGAAATTTCACTTACTTCACCAAGATACCATGAAATAAAACCCTAATTGCAGAAATTCCATCCAAAAATCAGCAACAGCATCCACAACAGGAACGATATCTTCTCTCCCTCAGGTGTGGTTAAGATAAAGGAGTTAGTACCAGCCTCACTCTCGATTCAGTAGGGCCCAATCCATAAGCTGTCAAACTTGTGCATTCCTGGTTTCTCCTTCCTCTTGTTCCACATCAATACATGGTCGCCCTCCTTGAAGTTCCTTTGTCTTGCCTTGTGATCAAACGTTCCCTTAATCTTCTCTTCGTTCCGCGCCATTTGATCCAAAGCATTCCTCCTAGATTCGTCCAGTTCTATGAATTAGCCAATTCTTCCTTGCAAAGCATCATTATCAGTCATATATTGTTGTGCAAACTAGAGGGTGGGAATCTGAAGGTTGATGAGCAATTTGGCTTCCAATCCATACACCAACTCAAACGAGGCTTTCCCTGTGGAAGTCTTGGTTGTGATACGGTCTGTCCATAAAGCATATTTGATCCTACTGTTAGCACTCGGTAATTTATTTAGGCTGCATCAAAGAAATGCCAAGGTAACCTACAAACCAACTTTACGTTGGATTCTGACCCTTCCAACCAGAGAGGGCTCTCTCAAACATGTAAAAACTGAAAATACTCAAAAAGATTTGGCAATGAGCACACAGAGGTCAAATTCTGCAACAGGACAGGTTTGTTTAGGTTTTTAAAAGGGTTGGTAGGACAAACAAGAGGAAGAAAACATTGGGCAATGGGGTCAAATCCTGAGATATACTATGAATATTAATATAGCTAATGTACTCATGAGGGAACGAAGGCAAAGTAAGCATAGCCTTCAGCAATAAATAGTATTCAGATGATGGCAAGACAGAAAAGACAAAAGCCCATTACAAATGAGAGCATCAAACAAAGATGAATTCTCAATTGTAACTTTAGAAGAAATAACGTAAGGTTGACTACAATGAACAGAGCACTTGACAGAGAGTGAATTCTGGACCTGCAATCATTAAACACGACAACTGCATTAACCATATGAAAGGAGCATCTATCAAGGATGAATTTTGGTCATGTACTCTTAGCTATGCTTAGAAGAAACAATAGAAGTGAAATGAATGTGAACTGAAGGAAAACACACTAAAGAATATACCGTGATGAATCTCGGCTGTCAAAAGCACTGTACTACTGTATTAATTCATAAGGACATTCTAAGAAATTTACACACAGTCCCTTCGCCTTCCTGGCTGAAAGTCCCCCCTTTCTCTACTCTTTTACAATGAAATATATAGCACTAAAGGCCCCTTTCCAGCTCACAATTTCGAACTCCAACCCCTTTCCCAAAATAGGAACAGTTACAAATAGAACATGACATGTTTTCACTGATCTCCTACTTTTCAGGAGAAAAAAATAGGCTTTAAAAACCCACCTGTAATTCTCAAACCGTAACAGTTGTGTAAAATATGAAAACGGTTTTTGTAGATAAGCTCGTTCTGAAGAAAAGTCTCTCTCGGTTTCTTGAAATTCATCTCCAGCTGGACGGAATATGTGTCACAAAAACATGTCTCGAACAAGAAATCATAACTGAAAAGTATGGCTCCAAGATTCCTTTGAATATTCCAATCCGTGACACCTGTGTGAAAAATGAACAAGGTTAATTTTCTTGGGTCCATGCTTGATAATAACCTCTTTTGAATTTTGAAAATTCATTCTACCTCATCCGTAAATCGTCTTGTAAGTCTCAACTGCTACGGAAACTGACTGCCACATCCTCTTTGAAATGTCACTTGTGCTTTTTTCAAATCTAATTTTATTTATCCATATTCTCCTTAAATATTTGGGAATAATATATTTGAATAAAAATAATTCCCAAATAATTTTTATCCTATAAAATTAAATTTTCATATTTTAATTCATGCCTGTTGTTTTGAAAAACCATGTATTGTTTGTTTCCCGTGGTTTTGAAAACTGTCTTGTTTTGCCCAATTTACCATTTCACTTTGAAAACTATTTACTGGTTTGTTTCCCGTGGTTTTGAAAACCATGTCTTGGAAACCATCTTGGTAAACTATGAAAATATCCCTTGATCTTCCCCTTTTACTTCTGTAAAAACCTTGGATAAACAATTGTCGAAATCTTTCGTTCACGTACATCTTCTTTATGATTCTTTTCCATAGCAATAAACATTAATCTTTCTGCTCTGTAAAATTTAATTTTTACCTCTGTGAAAAATTTCCACCTTGAGAACAATTTTATTTATTGGAAATTCCATGAAACACACTCCTGGGAAATATGCCGCACATTTATGAAACCAAACCATAAATGTTTCGAAATAATAGCTTTATATCAGAAAGTCCTTGATTATATGAAGTACTAACCAGCAAGTGATCTTGCAAATATATAGTTTCTTGTTGCTTTGTTCTGGGCAGGTACATTTCTGGTTATTATTATCTTTATTGGTTGTTTAGTCGGACTTTCTAATCGGTGGTGACTTGTGAGAGGGAAACCCATACCTTAGCCTTTACCCTTTGCCTTCTCAAAACCCCAGGTCACCGGGGACGTCTCCCTTGGGCCTACACCCTAAATAGAAAGAGATATCATATTGAGGTGACAGTGATAGGATAGTCTCCAGTTACGTCAATTTGCCTTCTTTTACCTTTCCATACTTCCAAGTACAAACTGTGTGATAACATTTTGGCGCCGTTGTCGGGGAACACTGAGTCAATTCTCCTCAAAGACGACACTTTTTTGGTAAGCGTTTCCTCGAGAATATTTATCTTACAAGCTTACCTCGCGACTCCACTAAGGATGATTCCCTTATTTCTTTGATAATTTCAAGAAAATTATCTGGCGACTCCACTGATGACGAAGCCAACTATGACTTCTCAATGGGACCCGGGAAACTTCAAACCTTTAGACATGAATGAAATCTCTAGATACCCTAGACGAATGCCCCCGAAGTATGAGAAATGGCTCCCTAGATTCACTGGTAGTGATGGGGAAAGAGCCGACTATCACATGAGTGATTTTTGGAGTTTCTTTCAACTCCATCCTATCAGTGATGATGCTGAAGATTTAGCAATGAAACTTTTCTCTGCCACTCTTCATGGAAATGCTAGGAAGTGGTATGACAACCTCCCCGATGCCAACATCATAACTATGGAACAATTTGAGGAAACCTTTCTCAAAAGATGGGGTATTCAGTTGGAAGACATCCCAGTACTATTAAAAAGACTCGAGCATACAAAGCAAACTGAGAATGAAACTGTCAGAAGCTTCCAGGATAGGTTTGAGGACATACTTTATCGAATTCCTGAAAGCCATCATCCTGAAGACAAGTACATTGTCCATCTCTATACCCATGCACTTTTAGTGCATCTAGGTTTTCCCCTCAGTAGAAAGGGCCCAAGAACGCTCAATGAAGCTCACAGCATGGTTGCAAGAATCGAGCAAAATATCTCCTTGTCCGAGGTAAGACACCTCTTTGCCTCATGCACTCTTAGTATGGAAGGTTTGGTTTCCCTTGAGAACTTTGCTATTGATTTCCAAAAAGAGGGGGAACAAACCATAGATCAACAAAAGGCTGAGGGGAAGAATATTGATGAGGTTTTCCAACCACAGGGGGAAGAGCAAAGGATCATTGAAGACATAGTTGAGGAGCTGGAAACCGAACAAGATGATGAAGTATCAACATGCCCTCCTCCCTCTGATGAAGCCATCCACAAAACTTTTCCCCCTGCACAAGAAGAAGAGAATGAAGTTAGTAACTTTCCTTTTCAGGATCTTGATACTACCTTGCTTTATGATTTGGGAAATTAGGAAGAGATGGACGAGCCCTTGAATGTTTTGAATTCTTCATGTTATGATACAGATAATGACATAGTTGATATTGATGAATTTATACATGTTGGAAGACGTAAATGGGATGTAGCTAGTTATGACACGGACCCCATTTACGACATTGAGAGTCATTTCCAATTGTTGCCTTCACAGTTACCACGACAGGTTACTTTTGACTTTGACCAGTGGCAACAAGGAGATGATATAATTACCGATACTTTCCAAACACCCAAGGTTGACCTAGTCCCATATTTTCCTGATGATTTTCGGTCATACCTTGAGGATTTTGATGAGTACTCCTTTGAGCGCTTGGATTCATTCCATGAAGAAGATTACCAACCACCGTTATGCTCAGGTCTTGATAGGAGTAAGGGCGTTGTTTGCCTGAAGAAGGATTCTTGTGACAACTTTCTCCAGCCACCTCTGATTACTTTACCTTGCTGTGTCATTAAAGGTGTGGTTGGGAAATATGTCTTTTGTATTGAGTTTCCTCTAAGGCAAAACCTAGAGTTCAAGGGTAGGTTGAAGACCTCAAGAAAAAGTTCATCATCTCAGCCTTTCAACCTTCCCTTAAGAGTTTGTCAGTCATCTCCTAGATCCTTGTCAATCCCTTCCAGGTTTTCAGATTATGAGGACGTCCTAGGTGGCAGCTTTCAGACCTTATGAGTCGGTTTTTTGAGCCTTACTTTTCACGATTCCTTCTTGAAGTGGATTGAGCACTTTCCACAAAGAGTGACTTGGCATGATTTTATCCCTCCCACCTGACTCCATGAGTTAGACTTTATGGTTTCCGACGATACAATACATTCTCTAACCCATGTTACTTTTGTGCTTAACTTATCTCTTTTTTGGTTCATGATGAAGCACAGAGGCAGGTATTCTGAGACATTGCTAGGATGGTTTCACTGGTCATTTGACTACACCTAGCATTCAGCCGACAGGTAAGTACAGGTTACAGGTTATGCCAGAGATGTTGAGGTTCTCATGCACTCTACGGTGGGCACATGTCCCCAAGTTGGAGCCAAATGTTATCCCTAGTTTAGGGATAACTCGGGAGATTATGTCTCGAGCCCCACAGGTCCTAGACATGGAGTACCAAGAGCCAGATTGACTTGAGCATGGCCCTAGAGGGCCCATCTTTTCTTTTCTTCAGCGCCTCCACCTTGTCAACAGCAACAACATCCATCACCTCGACCTGATCCTGTAGCAGAAGTGGATCTTGCTCCATGAGGTAATGAGTCTGGGTATCATGGTATGTGTCACTCTGATCCTCAAAACCTTTAAATATGTGCATTCAATTCTTTTTGTTTCTAACAGGTGCTTGGATCTTATGCTTATCCACTTGACCATATCTGGGGGGAATGACAGGATGCCATAGTAAGCTTGTGCCCATAGGTTTTGATTTGCCACTGGGGGGATTCATGAGAAGCCATCGTTCGCTCCCACCATACTTACCACTTTCCATCTTTCTCCCACTCATACATCCCATTACACTGGTCCAGGCATTGGATTGACCAAATATTTAAGGGTTACACCTTACCTTGTGGGAAGAAGGGGCTAAAGGCCCAGAGGGTAAAAGCAGTTGGCAAAAGATAGAAGCCTAAAATTGAAACCTCGAGATGCTTCGCCTAGGGATCCCCGAGAAAGCAGTAAAAAGCTTCACAACAAGAAACAGAGGGACCCATAAAAATAATAATAAAACAAGACCCGGTTAGAGAATAGGGGGTCTCATCACGAACCAACCTATTAGGTCCATGGGCATGTATGACACTACTAGCAGTTGGTCACCACGCCAGGGTAGTGGCTCTTGGTGGCATAGCCAAGAGAAAGGGGGTCTCATCATGAGCCAACCTTCTCATTTCCGTGAAACGCTTGTGGGTAACATTGTCACCACTAGTCACCACGCCAAGGTAGTGTCCCCTGACTAGCTTCTTGAAGAAAAATCAATAAGAATAAAAGATAAAAGGCATGAATGGGCTTGGAAACATTTGCATCCATGACAGGTGCATCTCACCCTCTACAGAGGCACCCACAGGTAAACCATGCATTTCCCTGCTATCACTGCACCCCTTGTCCAGACATCCCTTACCACTTCATCCACTCACATGGCTTGGATCTAATTTCTCCCAGAAACACCCCACATCCAGTGAGCATTACCCCAATTTTCTAGGGTTATCTTTGAACCCTTTACTAACTTTTTCTAACCCTAGATTAGACTAATTCCTAAGCTAACTTGTTGTTGTAACAAAACACTGCTACAGCCATATAAACTTGCATTAATTTGGCACATTTACCTACATTACTCATACTAGAACCAATCAAAATCTAATTGTGACAATTCCTAGTGAATCTACTAGGTAAGTGTTAGTTTGGGTATGGTTTTCTTGCACTTTTGGCCATTTAAACTTCTTGTTGTTGCAAAACATAGCTACAACCATCTACCTGCAGCAAAATCTCTGCAAAAGTGCCATTAAAAGCTAGCCTATCATTGCCAATTTTGCTTGTGACAATTTACTATCAATTTGCCTAGTTAAAGTCACTTTCTATTGTCTTTTTTCACGCAATTTTAAGGCTTGAATCTTGTGGCTGTTGTAAGATCTTAATTGTTGTTATAAATTGATGCATTGCTGCAAATTCGTAATCAGCTAGCTTATTTTACAAAGGTTTATTGTCTTATGAAGTACTAACAATCATATGGTACCTGAAAAGTGCCCTGTTTGCCTTGTTGTCTTATTTTGGGCAGGTACACAATACTTTTCATTTGCTTCATCCTTAAGACATAAAAGAAACCTCTGATTAGAGTGATCTGTGAGAGGGAAAGGGTTTCCTTGTGACTATTTGCTTTAGCCTTCTCAAACCCCCCAGGTCATCGGGGACGTCTCCCCTAGGGTAGCTTAAACATACTCCTTAATAGAAAGGGATCTCCTATTATGGTGACAGTGATAGGTTATTCCCAGTTACGCCAATTTTGTATCCACATGCCTTGGGCTTTTGGGGCAAGTACAAATTGTGCGATAACAAGCCTTACGATTTAGCATGGGTGGCAAAGCCAAGCCTCTTTGCTAGTTGTAGGCAAACATAAATAAAAACACGGAGAAAATTTAGAAAGCTTGAGAAATGCAAGCCCAAGAGACTCTCTTTGGGCTTGCTTACAATGTAAGAATGTAGAAGGAGAAGAGGGTATTCACTACCCTTACTTGGGAGGTTGTTTTTTGATGATTTGTGGCCCCAAGTGGGCAACACCACCCCTTAACTGGTTCAGATCTGCAGAAAAACAACAAGTAAAACTTACTGGAAAAGCTGCAAAACAACCAATAAACTTGGAAAAATTTATGTTAGAAGTAACCAGAAATTTTTAGAAATAAAAACATATAATAGATTAAATGAGACCTATTCTATGACAGAAATATACCCAAAACTATTAGAGAAATATGTATGAAACGAACATAAATCTTAAAAGGGTTTTAATTGGGTGAAGGGATAAATTTCCAGATCTGAAATTTATCCTTTTCCAACCCTTAGTGACCTGCAAGTAAAAGAGATCAAGCTACAAAACAAGGAAGGAGGTGAGTAGATCCAAAAATATTAACAAAATACTTTGCTAAACAAAGTAAACTACTTCACATAAGATCTATGGCAATACTACCATAGATCTATCCAAGCAAAATACTTTGTTTGGATCTCTTACACTAAATCTATAAGCAAAAACTCAAATAGAACCAAAATACAAGTCACCTCCAATGTAGATCCAATCCAAACACCAAGAAGACTTTCAATTCCAACAATTTCCTCCAAAGATTCCTTTTATTAGAAGCAAGCTTGAGCAAATACTTTCTACAAGCTTGAGGAATGAAAGAGAGCAAAATGGGAGAGAGAGAAGAGTGGGAGAGATTTGGGTATAGTAACAGTACACTGAAAATAAATGTCAAATGAGGGAGGGGTAGGCATTATTTTATACTTGGGAGAGAGGAAAGACCCCTCTTGGATGAGTTACAAGTGTCACACATCCAAGAGAAACAAACAAAGTCAAGGAAGAGTCACTTTTAGGGTTTTGGTAGTGAGTTAGGGTTTGAGGGTTGAGCGAGGGAAGGGGGAAAACACCTTTTTCTATAGTCAAACATTAAGTTAAACACCAAGGAGGGCGAATTTAAAGTTTCTGTGGTTTTTTTCACTTAAACTTTTAAATTCCCACATGTCAATTAGCAAGGGAACATCACTTTAAGTTGTTGGCTAAGCAAGGGGGGGTTCTTTAAGTGGAAAATTACTTTTACAACATTTATGATATAATAAATGGTTGCAATATTATTTCGAAACTTGGGAGTGGTTTTAACCCACACCACTTTTACCCCCGAAATGCATCACGTAAGAACACGTGCTCCAACACCAAAACAATGGTTTGGATTTCGGGACCACTTCAAATAATTAACCTTCATTTACTTTCAACCCCCAAAATGTATATGCACCCTGTTGACCGCCTATTCAGCTAGGGGTCAACTCATGTGCCATGAAGATGCATCACCAGATGCAAATTTGATGAAGACAGTATTGGTTCTACTTGGGTATCTGATGCCCCAGCACAAAATTTTGTAAACGAAATTTCTGCACCCCTGCGTGGGTTGATAATGTAATAAGTCTGCATGGATCATAGTTAGGTCAGGTACCTTGGGTGTTTCCATTGGGGGAGTTCCTTTCACCGAGGGTTTTTTATCCTCAGGTTGTCGACCGGACTTTAGGGCCTGGCCGACTTCCCTTGAGTTTTTCCCTCCACACATGCAATAATTTCCTCCAAAGTGGTGAAAGGCGCTCTAATGGTCTCATTTTTTGGTAGCCTTTGTTTAGGAATGTTGTAAATGACCATGCCAGACAGTGT
>ML857304.1:34175-46878 GCA_009831015.1 Picea engelmannii
CACTGTGAAAACTATTTACTGGTTTGTTTCCCGTGGTTTTGAAAACCATGTCTTGGAAACCATCTTGGTAAACTATGAAAATATCCCTTGATCTTCCCCTTTTACTTCTGTAAAAACCTTGGATAAACAATTGTCCAAATCTTCTGATCACGTACATCTTCTTCTTTATGATTCTTTTCCATAGCAATAAACATTAATCTTTCTGCTCTGTAAAATTTAATTTTTACCTCTGTGAAAAATTTCCACCGTGAGAACAATTTTATTTATTGGAAATTCCATGAAACGCACTCCTGGAAAATATGTCGCACATTTATGAAACCAAACCATATAATAAAATATGTCGCATTTGCAATATTATTTCAGAACTTGGGAGGAGTGGTTTTAACCCCCGAAATGTATATTCGCCCTCCATCCACCCTTTGACTTTTCCACTTAGTTTGAGATTTGTGCCCATGATTTGACATGAGGTCATGAATTAAATATTGGATTAAATATTAATATAAATATTTTAATATAAAAATATTTATATTAATAATTATAAACCTTTTTTCCATTTTTCTAAGGACTTTGGGCATATGAGGCTCATCACATGACTTTGTGGATAGGATAAGGGAGCTTAAGCTTAATAAAAGGAATATTTTTAATTTTCAACCGGAATATGATAATAAGGGTAAAAATGAATGAAGTGGTGGAACCGAGGGATTTAGATAAGCATTAAGGCTAGATATAGGTTTGGGATATTTGCCAATTTTTACTCATGGAGGACATGACTATTTTGGATGATTATTCGAGTGAAGGATTTAGGTGATGGGAGCTCGACGGAGCTGTTGAAAAAGTTTTAAAATCTGAGTGGAAAGATAACACAAGGAAAAGATGCTTTGGAAAAATTAATACAAATTAGCATGTGATAACAACTACTATCCCAAGCCTTCTTGTTACCACCTACAATCTTCTTGACAATATTCATCAGATTCTTATTGCTAGATTATGCCAATCCATTTCCTTGGGGATAGTAGTTGGATGAGTGAGATAAGACAATAAATACTTAAAGTAAGAGAGCTAAAAGCCTTGGCATTGTCAGTAGTAATTTTGGCAGGGGCACCAAACCTTGTTATTATCCTATCCTCAAGAAAACTCATGACGACTTCATCGGTTGCCTATTTCGTTGGGATGGCTTCTACCCACCTAGTGAAATAGTTTGTATTAGTCAAAACCCAACGATATGCATTGTTGGAGTTGTCCTTAAACTCACCAATGAAATCTAGACCCCATTGTTGAAAAGGAGCTTCAACAACGACTGGCTTCAAAGGAAACGTGGGCAATCGTTGCTTTCTTGTGAAGAATTCACAAGGTTGGAAGGACCTGACATATCAATGGGTATCAGTGAACAATGTAGGCCAATAATATCCTACTCTTAGAATCTTATGAGTGGTGGTGTGGGCAGCGAAGCGACCACCACAATACCCTGAATGAAGTTCCTTAATCAATTGGTCGGCTTCATCTTTGTTCACACATCTATGGATAATTCCATTAAGGTTCTTGCAGCCAAGACCATCCTAAGTCAAACAATATTTCATAGCTTTCAGTTTCAAGGCTCTCTTGTGATCTACCAGGTGGTCTGGGCACAAAAGGTTCTTCAAGTTATAGATAATGTCAGCATACCACTCATCTTGTTCTAACTCACTCACAATTAAATTGATCTGGTCATTCTCTCCCATTTGTATGGCTTCTTCATTACTCTTGGTCAACATCTTGGCTAAGCCTTGTCCCTTGATGATCTTGTTGGGTTTGATCTCAAACCCACTTTCCCCTAGTTCCAAGGCAATCCTACTAGGAGAGGACATTTTTGACAGCGGGGTATGGCGCATATGCTTTGATTTTGTTGTTACCAACATAACTCCTAAAGTGCTTAAGGGACTTGACAAGGGCATAAGCCTGTTTCTCAATGATCAAGTAATTCAGCTCAACATCCTTAAGGGTTTTGCTCATGAAGGAGATGAGTTGTTCATGGTCGTCCTTATTCTTTTGTAATAACGCTTTGGCTATAGTGTCTTGAGAAGCGAACGAAAAATTATAAAGTCGCGACAGTAATCATGGCTAACCAAGACAAGTTTCGTAGTGAATGCCTCTTTAATATCTTCAAAATACTTTAGGCTTTCATTATCCCATTTGAATGTGACATCCTTTCTTAGCAAGGCATTCATTGGTTTGACCTTCTCAACAAAGTTCAGGATAAATCTTCTTATAAAGTTGATCTTGTCAAAGAATGATTGCAAGGATTTCTTGATAGTTGGTGGACGGATATTCTTAATAGATTCGATTCTTTCACGATCGATGGAAATACCTTCTTTTGAAACCACATGTCCTAACAACTTTACTTTGTCAATACCAAAGATTGATTTCTTGGGGTTAAGGGAAATGTCATATTTCCTACAATGCTCAGATATCATCCTAAGGTGTGAAACATGTGCATTCCTTTCCTTAGAAACAACTGTCAAATCATCTTGGTATATCTCTATGATTTTTCCTATAAGATCCCTAAAGGAAAAATCCACCACTCTTTGAAAAGTGGACCCAACATTCATAAGGCCAAAGGGAATTATCAAGTACATGAAGGTTCCCCAAGAGGTGGTGAATGCAGTCTTAAGTCGATCTTCCTCCCTAACTAAGACTTGGTTGTATCCCGAAAAACCATCCAACATTGACATCATTCCAGCACCAGTGACTCTTTGTAACAGATGTTCCATGTTGGGGAGGGGATTGTTGTCCTTAAGAGACAATTGGTTGAGATTCCTAAAGTCGACACGCAGTCTAATGTCTCCATTCTTCTTTCGGACAACCACCAAGTTAGACATCCAAGAGGAATACCTAATGGGGGCTATGATCCCAACATCAACCATCTTTTGAAGTTCCTTTTGGATTTGGGGGACTAGCTCGGGGTTAATGTGCCTCAGCTTCTACCTAAATGGTTTGGCTCCCTCTATGAGAGGGATGGCATGTCCAATAACATCAACTCTATAGGCCTTCAGATCATCATAATTCCAAGCAAAGATGTCCTTAAATTCTTGAATAAGATCTAGTATACCATCTCTCTCAGCCTTGGTAGTTCCCTTTCCTATCTTTACCATCCTTGGCTCATTCTTAGAGCGTAGATCAAACTCAAAGGCTTTGTCAGATTAGTCTACAACAGACTTCCCCTTGTACATGTCATGTCTGTCAAACATTATTTCTAAGGGAACACACTCTGTTAGGAGGGTATCATTAGGCAAGTCTATGACTTCCAAGTTCATGGAGTCAGCCAAAAACTCTACCTAAGAGTCAGAGAACTCCTTGCTCCTCTGCAAGAATCTAAGGATTTGGGCATCATCATCAAAAACCTGCCAACGTTCTAGGTTATCAGGGATCGATGGCCTAAAACCAACTTCCATTTTGCATAAGTCATGAAGGACCTCCTCACAAGGTTGTAGAGTGGATGCAAAAATAGCTAATGCATTAGCAACATAGTTCTCCTCTCTAGGGACGGTTTTAATTGAAAAGGCATCAAAGAGTTCTATAGTGTCCCAAACCGAGTTCCTATACTTCCTCGACCTTTCATTTTCTGCAGCAAATTTTTGTTTTACTTGAGAGACAACTAGATCAGAATCCCCTATGACCTTCAAGCATTTAATCTTCCTGTCAAGGGCCAAGTTGAGTCCTATGAGTAAAGCTTCATATTCAGCAATGTTGTTAGTACAATCATACTCAAGCCTATATGAGAAAAAGGTGGGCTCTTTAGAGGGTGCTATGAGGACAATTCTAGCCCTAGATCCAGAGTTAGAGTGAGCACCATCAAACTCCAAAGTCCATATGTCACTAGTGTCTTGACATTCTTCTATACGAAGTGCAGGATCAATGGCATAAAAACTTCCCATATTGTCGTCCAGATACAATATCTCATCCACAAGATTTTGGGGGGTTTCAACTTGGTATCATACAACAGGATCTCTATAAAGGGTGACAAAACCTCCCTCAGGGTGAGGGATGGTAGCATAGGATAGGTCCATTTGAAGGCTACCTCCTAGGGTTGCAGCCCATTCTCTAGATAATAACATTCCCCGGACATCAGATATATCAATTACTACAACATCCATAAGGAGGGAGACATCGGGAAAGGCTGCCAAGCTGACCTTAAGGTCTTTTATAAGGCCACACACACTAATGGGTCGAGAATCAACGCCACACACATTCCTATAGGGTCATGAAATTTCCAAGCCAAGTTGCTTCATAACTTTTAAGGGCATGACATCGGTGGAAGCACATGAGTCAAGCATGCAGTTATGGAGGATAAGTTCATTTACTACGAGCAAGATAAAGAAGGGCGCATGCTTTCCATATTTTCTACCAAGATTTTCTGCATGGAGAATTATAGGAAGATCTTCTTCATCTTGAGGATCCTGAGGTTTCTCGATGCTAGGGTCTTGCGAAGTTATAGGGATCTCAGGTTGACCCTTTAGGGTTCCTCCATTTTTAGGACCTTGTTAAAGTACAAGGCCATCAGGGTTGGTACCCTTTAACATCATCGTCCCTTTTAGGAATTGTTGGCATGGTGAGGTGGGTATCCTCTTTGAGAGGTTTATCCTCCTCCTCCAACTCTTCGTTCATGATTGCTAGAAGTTGTAGTCTGGCCTTCCTAGCAGCCTTGTTTTTCCCAATATCCCATATCTCCTTAGTAATAGGGTATGACCCTCTGGGAGAAGCACCCATCCAGTTAATGTTGCTAATATCTTGTTTGTAAAGTGCATATTCCTTGTCTAGGGCATCTATTTTGACCTTGAGGGTTTCTTGAGACTATATGAGTTTTGTGACCACTTGCTCATAAGTAGTTGGTTCATCGACTCTAGGAGGACTATTAAACTTGAAAGCATCTAGGTTGGCTTCTATTTAAGAGGCAAATTCTTGTGCCTCAAGGAGGGTTTTGGGATCTTTATCTTTCAGCAAGAAGCCTAATTGTCCTCGGAAAGCATTTAGATATCGTACTAGGATGAGCCCTTATGGAGGTCTAATGTTGCGAGGAAAATCCTCTACCAAGGCATCGAATCTTGCGTTGAATTCTCTCAGGGGCTCTTGTTCATGTTTTGTGATTTTGCTAAATTGAAAGAAGAGCAAGGGCATCCCCCCATCTTCTTAAGAAAGTGTCTTCAAGAGCTTCCCATGTCTTTATACTCTTATTAGGAAGGCTATTATACCAAACCTTGGCATTCTTTACCAATGAGGCAGAGAAGAGTCTCATGATTACATCTTGGTGTTGGAAATGCACGTCGTGTAAACAAGGTCATCATAAAACTTCTTCAAATCGTCCTTGGCTTTGGCCCCATCATTGTCAAAGAATTTAAGAAGCCAAGAATCAGTGCAATCCAACATATCATGGGAAAAACCACGGACTGCACTCATGTCCACAGCCCTCTATCTTGGTCACCTAAAGGTTAGGTTCAGGTCTAGGAGAGGTAAGACAAATAACGAAGTAATTGGTTCACCTATACGAGACAATAAACAATTTGGAACATAATATAGACAATCACCAAGTTATATAGCTCAATAATGACCTCTTAGACACTAGATAATCCATAAATTCAATGGTTGTTGCAAATTACAGCAGTAAAACAAATGTATAACAGCAATCAATCTTTTGCAACAGCAGCAAGAAAAAGTACTCAGAAATGTAGCAATTTAGCATGAAAAACAAGCCTTCAACATGTACAATAATATCCAATTGCTAGATCTGAATTCTGAGTATCTTAAGTTAGTAAGATCGTTGAGAGAAAGACAATGCTAATTCTAAATGCAATTTTCACCACAACAATAGCTTTAGACTAGTGTCATTGTCTTTTAGGGATTATGGAGTCAAGCATGCAACACTTTGAAGATTGAACTAGATGATGAAGAAAAATAAGGTTTAAACCCTAAGGTGCAAAGCCTCTTGGGCCTTAGGACTAAACCTTCAAGAAAATGATCCCTGGGGTGCAAAGCCTCTCAGGCCCTAGGTGTTGTTTTCTCTCTTCTAGATAACCTCGGTCAAGGATCAAAGACTAGGATCAAAACCCTAAAGTGCAAAGCCTCTTGGCCCTTAGGTTCTTAACCCTAGCAAAGAATGTTCTTACAAAACTTGGACAAACAAGGCGTGTGGAGGAGAGAAATACTTATGTCTCCTCCCTAGGGTTTCACCAAGACAAAGTAGCATGCACAAGATAGTAATTAACACCTTTAAACATTAGCAATGACATAAAAATTACAGCAATTGCTTACTTATCCAAGTCACTAGGCTAGAAAAACCCTAGTTGCAGCAATACATCATCCAAGAAAAGCAAAAGCATCCACAAAGATTTTCCTCCAAGAGTGGCGCATGAGATCCAAGAGACAAAAAATAGGTAGAGTGAACTTTTCTAAAGTAGCACTTCCAAAAATGTGAGAGGAAGTAATGATCCAAATGAGAGTGGTGCTAGCCTTATTTATAAGAAAACCCTAGCACTCCAAAAGTCACAAAAAGTGAAAAGACATGTCTCTTAGTGGGGCCGAATTCTCAAATTTGCCTTTACAGATGTCAAAATATGAAAAATAATACATAAATGGTCACACATGTGGTGATGTCATGCCTACAATGGGCTAGGAGGGCCTCTCCAAGGCCATGTGTCATTGTCTAAGATACAAATGTGGTGGAAGAGTGCTACGCCACATCTCAAAGTCATCACTGGCATCCAAGTGGCAGCAAACCCCATCATTTTTGTCAAACCCTATAAAGAACCAATCTGGTTCTTATGACAGACATCCATCATAAATGGAATAAATAACTATAATCCATACTGGACAAGAAAATATATTGAATAAGAATGTATATAATGAGATAAAATAGATAATATATGATGAATAGATGTACAATGAGAGTGCCAAAATATATAGAGAACCTCAAGGCACATGTGGTGACCATCCATGAAAGGATGCGTCCCTTAGACAAATAATAACTATTTATTATTATTATTATTATTATCACTTAATATTATATATATTTTGTATGTTACATTGCCTTCCCCTTAAAATTGCTTTGTCCTCAAAGCATGATTAGAGAAGCACTTGTTCTAACTTGAACTGACTTCTCATGATCTTTTGTAGTTGCGACACTTGACGAAACAAAACGATATAATCTTCGAATTCCTGAAGTAATATGTTGCATCTTTTTGGAAGTGATCCATCCCAAATCTACTTTCATTGGAATTGTTTGATGATTGATTGTTCGGATAGGATTTCTTATTTTAGGCTTCCATAGAAGTTGTCGATTTTGTCTTTGTTCTTTTTCAATGTTGTAGTTTAGTTGTTGGTAAGAAGAACATTGTTTATATTCCTCTTAACCTTGTTGTTGGTCGTAACGACTCTTGTGATTGGGATGACGATAAACTACCCGAATCTCTTCTGAATATTGTTTATTGGATCTTTCTTCAACTTTTGATGTTTCTGATAATTCAATTGGATCAGTGTTTGTTTCTTTCTCTAAGGTTTGGATTTTTTGAACTAGAAGCTCCTCTATTTCAATTGATTTAGTCATTGTTTCTTTGTGATCTAGTTCTTCTTGTAAAGACTTCTTATCATGCTTTAGCTTTCTAATTTGGGTAAGTAAGTCTTGATTATGTCGCCTTAAACGTAAAAGTTCTTCCTTATTTCCTGACTTGTCATCTTCATTTTTTTATTCCAAATTTTCTATTATTTCGTTCTTTAAACTTTTAATTTGTGCAAGCAATAGTTGATTAAGTATTCTTAAGCGAGAGGTTTCTTCATCTTTTTTGGATAATTTCTTCTCATTATTTAACTTCTTGATTTGTTCAACCAAGCTTTGATTATGGTTCTTTAAACGACAATTCTCTTCATCTTTCTCTGTTAATTTCTTAATGAAATCGCAATTAGCTTGTTCTAACTTCTGATCCCTTTGCTTCTTATCTTTTGCCTCGTTTATTTGTACCAATAACTTTTGGTTATGTTTTTTAAGTAAGTAATTTTCCCTCAAGATTTTGTTTTTGTCTCTCTTCTTGGTTTTTTAGCATTTGCTCCAACCCAACTTGAAATTGTAAATTTTTGTTGTGTTGTTGATGATGAATTAGTTGGTTCTCTAATTCTTTTATTTTCACTTCCCAATGCGTGGCACCTTGATTTTCTACTAAAGTAAAAAGATTTTTACAATATGGACAAGGGCGAGTTCCATTCATAAGGCCCCTTTCATACTCTTCCTCTTTTGCACAATAGAGACATTTTGCCGAAAATGTTTTCTTTGTAGATGTCATAGTTCACTTTGTATTTATTTTTTATAAATGATAAATGTATGAATTCCAAAAACCCACTTTCTAAAACAATCCATTTTTTTGCTTTTTCTTTTACTTATTTTTTTATTTATTACTCCTTTTAAATCTCTTTTATACTCTTGACTATTTGTTAGTGGCGGTTAGGGCTCAACAAACGCGACCCTAAGTTTTTTGAAATACTTATTTAGAGGTAAATACACACACATATATATTATATATGGTATGGAATACCATGGGCCCATGGTTTTCCAAAACCATGGGATGGTAAATCTCCAAAGGTAAAATAAAATATTCACTTTTCCTCTTCTTTGAAACTTTTTCTTTTAAATTACTTTTTCTCACTTTTAAATGACAATTAACTTAACTTATGCCAAATCTAGAATATTTCCTTCAAACTTCTTGGTGTGCACTTATACTTCTTCACGTGCACCTTAAGAAAACCTTTTCTTTTTTTCTTTTCTTTAGTTTTTTTTTTCTTTTATGGTTTTTCTTTTTTTCTTTAAGCAACAATATGACCTGCTATTTCTTCTATTTTTTTGGCAGCAGAGTAATTCTTAACTTCGAATGGCCAAAGGCCAGGTTTTGGTCAAAGACCGAAGTTCCAAAAACTTGAAAATTTGAGTGGCCAAAGGCCTACAGTGACGTTGCCAAGGGAAACAAAATTTTGACCACAGGTCTGGCAGCGAAAGGCTGGGATCAAACTTGCTCTGATACCAATGTAAAGAACCAATCTGGTTCTTATGACGGACATCCATCATAAATGGAATAAATAATTGTAATCCATATTGGACAAGAAAATATATTGAATAAGAATGTATATAATGAGATAAAATAGATAATATATGATGAATAGATGTACAATGAGAGTGCCAAAATATATAGAGAACCTAAAGGCACATGTGGTGACCATCCATGAAAGGATGCGTCCCTTAGACAATTAATAACTATTTATTATTATTATTATTATTATTATTATTATTATTTATGATTATTATCACTTAATATTATATATATTTTGAATGTCACAAACCCTAGCAAGATGTCATCATCTAAATGCCCAGTGTCCAAGGTGCAAGGGGTGGCATCCAAAGAGGAGAAGGTTGTATACCATCTATGTGTGTCCTCCAATCATCTCCCTGTGCAACGTCCTCCATCCAGTGCAAGATAGCCTCTTGGGAGTAGATCCTAGGATGTGGGATTTCTGCCCATCTCTGTGCCACCATGACCAAATCTCTCAAAAATCAAGCCCATCTACCCATCCTCCAAGGTCCTGAAGATGTGAGAGCCATTGTCTGAATGTGTCAAGTCACTGGGTGACTCACTACTCTGCATCACATGTGCCATATCCTGTAACAGAGGCACAATGTCCTGGGTGAAAGCATGGGGCGTCCTTCAAAAAACGATGTCAAGGGCATCCAGATCAAAAACAAAATATGAAATCAAGTAAGACAATGTCAATAAGGCATACCAGTCCTTAAATCATGCAAAATAAGTTGTTACTTAAGATTCAAGCCATATGAACAATTCACATCAGTATCCCCTTCAAGTTTCACACTAGCTCAAGACTTTATGTAAGTTGGCAAGTTTGAATATGGGAGTACCTTCATCTGACCCTATTAGGAGTGCCAACCAAAACAGTGAAAGAAAAGACCCAGGTAGAGGGATATGTCCCGAGGGAAATAATGAAAAACAAGAACCCTTCAAGAGTAAGTGTGATAGTGCTACGTGTTGGGCTTACTTCATGGCTTATGGTGTCATTGAGTCCATTTCTATGAGCGCCTTTGTGGAGGGTACGTTTTCTCTTAAGTCACCACTTTCTAATCGTTATGTTTTTCCAAACCCTTTTATCTACCTTTTTATTTGTCCTCTTATCATATTTGCAAGTCCCCTTTTATAAGGTTTCAAGCTATAGCATCGCTGCTTGGGACTGGAGAAAACGCGGAAAGGATAGAGCTCAAGTTTGGACTGGCTTTTGAGAGTCCTGTTCTGTCATTCCTTTCTTTCTTTAGAATCATTCTTATATTCTTTTAGCAGCAGCTACAATCAACCTCTGGGCCTTCAACCCCTCTTCTCATGAGAGAATGAACCATGACCCATTACTGAAGTTTAGTACACTGCAAAAGGCTTCAAGATGGAAAGTGATAAGTATGGTGGGGAATGTTCCGGAATGTTAACCTTGTGAATGCCCCCCAATAGTACCCATTTTCCCTGGGTGGTGACAACACGGGACTAAGGCACAGATGCTAGCCACCAAGGTGAAATGAGAAAACAAACATAACTTTTTGAGCTAGTGATCCATTATCCAACTTCAACCAATGATCCTCATCCATATGCCTAGTAAATTAAGCACAACACTTCGCATGAAAGAAGGACTAACATACCTCATGGTGACACTGGCTTACCATCTCCCATACACTGAGTTAACTAGATGTGATGAGTTTGGTTGATCTGTAGTGGAAGAGGCAATCTAAGGGGGCTATTGGGATGTGTTATCGCGCAATTTGTACTTGCCCAAAGCCAAAGGCAAGTGGATACTAAATTGACGTAACAAGGAAGATGTCCTATCACTGTCACCTTAATAAGACACCTCTTTCTATTTAGGAGTAGTACCCCAGGGGAGACGTCCCCAGTGACCTAGGGGTTTGAGAAGGATAAGGTAAAAGTAGTAAGAAAGTCCCACCCCTCTCACAGGTCACTCTAGTCAAAGGTTTCAAGGTTTTAATGAGATGAAGCAAAATAATATTTAAGTGTACTTGCCCAGAACAAGACAACAAGAAAAGAGATGTTATTTGCAAGTACCATATGATGTCAGTGCTTCATAAAACCTTGAACTCTTGAAAGATAAACAAGTTGATGTAAAACTGAAGCAATATAAATATTTATAACAGCAATATAGATTTAGCAACAGCTACACAATTATGCCTCATTAATGCTTCAAAAATGACAAGAAATAATAGCCTAAAATTGACAAAATGATAATAGATGTCAGAAGCAATAATGGCAGTGTATAATCTGTTAGAATATAGAAGATTGTGCTCATTTAACCATTGACGATACCCTCGTCACCCAACCATAGGCCGAAGCCACCCTCCGAGCACCTTGACCTTGACCGAGAAGAGAATCTTGGTAGCAATCCAATAGCCAAGAGAGGCTAATGCACCAAGCAAGAATAGAAACTAAGTTGAACAAATGATCCCACCCAGAGGCTAGCGCACAACTTCCCAAAAACTTGCGCACAAGCTGCAACTGCACCTGCGCAGATCCAGTTCTCTCTGCAATTGTTGTGATGTGAATAATGAAAACTGGCACCCTGTATTTATAGTAGTTTTGGCAGTTTAACTGGGGTCGACTTCTCCTTTTGGGTACTAATAAATTCATTTTAAATATATTTCTACAGCCGACAACTTGTCTAGGGTTTCCTTCATTTCTTTGCTTCCTTCCAGAATATTATAATCTCGTCATAGGTCACAATAGAGGTTCATACCTCCCGAAGCTATCATAATATTAACACTCCCTCCTAGCTAGGGAGGTATGGTCTTGAGCACAATAGACCATTCAACTGGTAGCAACACGAGCAACGTCATTATTATCCAACTAGATAATCTCCTATGACAACTGGTACTATATCAATTGATAGAACACACCTGTGTTTATTCAAGGTAGTACGCAACTACTCAAGCCGTGACACATAGTCACAAACAGTGGAACAAATCCACCACAGTAGTATATCTCTACTGTCTGGAGACAGACAGACTCCATAACAATCATCTGATGCCATCCTGCACAGAAAAATATTGTTAAAATAAACTGAATCATCTGGGCCAATCTTTCACTCACATCTGTGAGCTCTGAAAGAATATTTGCCTTACAAACAGTGGAACATATCCACCACAATAGTCTACATCTACTGTCATACAATCTTCATAACAAACATCTGATAGCAATCTACACAGAAACAATGTTATGGTATAAATTGAATCATCTGGGCCAATCTTTCACTCACGTCTGTGAGATATGAAAGAATATCTGCCCTCAATTTAGAACATCAGCAATGGGCTATCTGCCCTATTCTTCTCAAACAAGGAAGAAAGGATTGTCTCTGATTTTTGAGCTTGGACCATTCCTCACCTTGGGCCATTCTTCCTACACTAATTAAAGTGCACCCTGGACAGAATGTATAAACCCTAAGGAATGTTGGACCATTCCCCACCCTGGGCCATTCCTCCTACACTAATCAAAGTGCACCCTACAGAGAATGTATAAACCCTAAGGAATGTCTGTCCTGGACCATTCCCCACCCTGGGCCATTCCTCCTACACTAATCAAAGTGCGCCCTGGAGAGAATGTATAACCCTAAGGAATGTCTGTCCCTGATTGCTGAG
>ML857305.1:8600-27074 GCA_009831015.1 Picea engelmannii
GTATATACATACATATACATTGCATATATGGTTGCATTACTACATCCATGACTGTACCTAAGGTGTCTCATATTTCATTACTTAAGAAATATATATACCTGATGCTAATCATGTAATCGATTGGAATATGATTCAGGTGGAACTAGAAAGTGTCCTGCAGGTGCATCCTGTGCGCATATTGGATAGGAAAATAAAACAACTCTGGAATCGAGCTATGGAGCTTGTAAGGGTCTAGTGAACCTGGTATGGTCCTGAGGACGGGACATGGGAGCATGCAGATGTTATGCGGGTAGAGTACCCATGTCTTTTTGAAAAGCTTGCAGATGCTGTGTAAAGTTGCACTGAGGACAGTGCAAAAATAAGGGGAGGGGAATTGTAGTGTCCCCAAGGCCGAGCCCCGTAGTAAACCATGTTCTGAAAGGAATTGTAATTATGATTTATAGGCTGGTGAGTCGAGTTCTTATAAGATGGAGGCTTATGTGTTGTTAGGCCAGGGAGCCTAAGTGTTGAAGGTCAGGAGCCTGCTGTTGTATATGTAATCATGCAGAACAATTAACAAAACATAAGCATCGCCATGTGCAGACCGACCACGATGAATGAGTGAAGGGGGACTAAGCATCCATAGGATGGGAAAGGAATTAGGAGATGAAGGTGGGAAAAGGGGCTAAGTGTTGAGCCTAGGGGCTAAGCCTAGGGGGCTTAAGCCTGGGAATAATATTTTAATATTATTCCAAAAGATATGTGCATTACATGTTTTATCCTAAGTCCTTTTGGAGGGACATGTGATTTCCAAATGGTGGGAGGAACGCATGCTGAAGGAGGCATGCAGTCGCATGGGGGACAAGTGTCAACCCTGGCACATGCAATGAAAGGCTGAGATGAGCCGTGCTGGGGGGTTCCTCCTCCATTCTACCCGACCGTCGGAACGTGAACCTGTCCGACCTCTGCAAGAGATACCCTCGTGCACTCTGAACCAAAAAGGTCGGTGTTTTTATTTTCTTCTGGAAGGTTGGACACCCTTTCGGTTCTGAACCGTTAAGTTTGGGTCAACCCCTGCATGGACAACTCATCATGCATCCCTGAGAACCAGAGCATGGGTCTATCCCGTGTTGCCGGATTGAGGAAACGGAAGTGTCTAGTCCCTGATAAGCCTGGTTATGCTATGGCAGCTGTTGTTGCTGCCCTGGGGTGTTTGTGTCTAGATTCATGTTGATTGTGGTGGACGTGTAGTGTTTGACCTTGTGTGTTGATTCTGAAAATCTGAAACATCCTCTATCTGAGCGTCCAGCCTATGCGTGGAGCCTTGTCCGTAGCCATATCTGTGAGACCAGCCGCCATTGTTGAACCGGTGGGAAAGCTGTGTTTGTTTTTCCCCGTTGGTTGTGTGGCCATGCAGTGCTAGACTGCATGGGGGCTTGTTGGCCAGTTGTACAACACTCTCTCCAGGTGAGAGAGGTGATTGAGGTTGGAAGAACAGTTTGTTGGCCTGTCAGCGATTCTCTCTAGGAGAGAGAGTGTACAGAGGAAGGAGAAAACTCCTGGAAGGAACCTTGTAGCTGCCACAGAGCCCAGAGACTTCCAGTCCGACCTGTTGCTGTAACCCAAGGCAAGGGAGGTTAGCAGCCGAAGGACTGTCCAGGTGAAAGAGAAGGTGTGTACTCCTGGGGTGGAACAAGCATGTGGGGAATGAGGGTCTGTGGGAAGTGAGCGTGAGAGGTTCCTGGGAGAGAATTCCATCCTTGTGGTTGTGTGTTGTTTCCCTGTAACTTCAGCCTAGCCTAGGATTCCTTGTCTTGGGGTGGAGCTTAGTCCCAGCTTAGGGGTGACCCACTGTTGAGATGATGAGCAGTGCGGTCTACGGCTGGGAGGTTCGTGGAAGGCCTGCACTTGGTTGATGGAACTGCCATTGTTTCAAAGATAAGTACCTGATTATGTTTTAATCATGTTTTGCATGACTCTACTGCTTATGTTATCATGATTTCCGCTGTGTATATGAATTAATATGAAAATCTAATTGCTTGCTGATTATGGCAGTAATTCATATGAATACTTTGTGTTGAATGTGTTTATTGTTTAAATGCATGTGGGTTAAATAACATCTGTATGAGTTATGTACAAAGTGGTGTTATAGCCTTCTCTTAATAGTGATTAAACCTTGGTAGCTGAAAAGGTGCGCTACAATATTTATGGGATTTTATTATCATGAGTTGCTTTTCCCCTGCATCTGATCCTGACATGCTTCCTAGAGGGAAATAATTCTTTGCTACAAAATTTAGTGGACACTTATTAATGTAACTCCTTTGATGTGTTTTTAACAAAGTGTTGGATTTTACTAGTGAGTCGGGTAGGCATTAACAAGTGTTCCTCCAAAGCTTCTCTTTCAACCTGATTTAAACTTTCTATGCTTACTTGGATGATTTATTTACGTTATTACACCTCAGTAATTCTCGTGGTGGAAGGTATTGCATCATAACTAGGGAGAATTGGATGCATTATGATTTCCTCCATGAGATCGCTTGATTTATTCCACAACCTTATGAAAGCGTCAATTGCTACATTGTGGGTGACCTGTACATTCTTGAAAAGGGTTTTACAAGTGTCAAAGAATATTTGATATCGAAATCTTTCTCTATCAGAATATACTCACAATGTTGTGGGGGGAGTCTCACACATATATTGCCAATAGAGCATCTTCTCCAAAGCCTCACGGGCTTCCTGATGCCTTCCTTGAATCTCTACCAATTTATATTATATCCTGAGTTGTTATTATCAACCAATTTGTATATTACCGAGAATATTGAATAATTCTTTTTGCTCTATTAAAAACCTCTCGTTTAGTTCTAATGCATGGATTTTGATAGTCTCCATAGCAAGTGTAAATTTCATGTTCTCCTCTAGGGTTGTTTTGATATTTTTTCTTTCTGCTTCCAATTATTTGTCATGGGTGTCCTTCTGGGTCTTGATCCTTATTTCAAACTATTTTTTCATCTGATCTATCTGTTCTTGTAGAGATCTGTTCAAATTTTTCGCATTTAGAGTTTCAAATACTCTTGCACTGTTCTCGAACTCTAAAGTGAGCCTATATTTCACATCTCTTAACTCAGCCTCCAACTTTGTCACCCTGGTTTTGGAAGTGTTTATGAAATTGGCTACTTAAAGGATGGATGAGGAATTTAGTCCTACAAAAGTGTGGAGTGAAAAGGTTGCATGAACAACATTTTCTTATGGATCAAGCCATGCCTTCCATTCTAATATTATCTTCGTAGATGACATGGATCTGGTTTCTTCTCCTCTTCTCCTTTTATTCGATATATTCTCAATACTCCTCGTTTTATTATCATAATTGTAGTCTCCAATGTCCACCATAGTTACTTCAAAATTCAATGCTTGAGAAGAAAAAGAAGAATCCCCTGGAATAGCATTGAGAAGAGTGTAGTCTTGAGGTGGCATGTTCACAATATCCAGATTGGGCGTTGATGGAGTGATTAGTGTCTGACTCAAATTTTGTAACTGATGTGGTTTCAACAGTTCATCTGCCTTTTTCTTAGCTTCAGCTTCTTCAGCTACATGTTTAGCCTCAGCTTCATTGGCCAATCTCTTGGCCTCTACCTCATCAGCTAATTTCTTCACCTTGTCTTCTCCATATTTCTTCACTTGAAGTGTAGCATGTTCTACCTTATGTTCATTTTATTTTATGATTCTTTCTTCCTCGAATGTCCTTCTTTGATACTCCTCCTCGTCTTGGAGTCTCTTATGTTCTAACTTTTTCTGTTTTCTATCTTTTTATTTCTCTTTAACGTTGTTGTCGACTTGTTTCTGTTGGAGTAATATATGGAACTCGAAAATTGTCACTCTCTTCATTTCCTCTTATTCAAATTCAAGCTCATGTCTAAAAGAATAATTGGGTAAATTATGTAGGGATTCTTCATACGATAGAATTCCTTTAAAAATTTCTTCTTCAAAATCAAATATATGGATGTTAGAGTTGGTGAGCCCAACATATCTAACATGGTCGACTACAAGCTCATGCGGGTCATGGCCTTCAAGTTCTCCTAGGAATAGGTGTATCTATTTTAGATTTTCTTCCTCTTTCCTTTCATGAGGGTCATTAGAAATGGTGTAATTCCCTATGTGGACTAGGAAAACAGGCCAGAGATTTTTGTTGCTAATTAGGAGCAGTGAGGTGACCCTTGACCCCATGGTTTCATAGGAAATTTATCCCATCAGTAGACGGTCTGGGAAAAATTAGGGTAAAAGGTGTGGGGCTTTAGTGTTGTCATACACCCTAATATGTGAATATTATTTACATAGGAACTAGTCATCTATCCCTTTCATCCCGGTCCTAGCTTCAAAATAAATCCTATGTCTTGGGAAACCAAAAAGAACAGAGTGTAGTGGGGTGAGGAAAATATTACAAATTTCATAAAAATGTAACTTGTAATTAATGCTCCAAAGCTCAGAGAATTACACATGAATAGGGGGTTTATTTGGGTCCCAATTCCTCTCGAGGTCATGGAATTGCATAGAGGCATAGATAGCATCAACTAGGTAAGTTGACATGAAAAAATAGGGATTTTTCATACCTGGGATGTTTTTTATGTGGAGACAGATGTTGAATACCGAGATTTCTACCTCGTTGAACACTTTTCATGTTTTGAGGATGTTATGGGATAGTTGCATCTAATCAGTTTGGAAGTGTGTGGTTTTCCCCTTGCCATAAATTCGGCATAGAATGGATACCAACATTTTATGCGGTGCCTTGAGCCTATGGGTGGGAACCAACTTTTTTCCTTGCTTGAGGGTTTCGTCCTCATCATCCCAATAATGTTTCATTAGATTTGTTGGTCCTTTGTTACCTTTGGTGAAACCTTTCAAGAATGGTTCATTGAGAGTGCAAGTGGGAGTCGGTAGATGGTATCTCAAATCGATGTATTCAGGCCTTAGGGATGCCACACGCTTCCCTTGCTTTCTCACAATGGTTGCAGTGTTTGTGTCAAATTACTTGAAGAACCATTGTACAGCCTCATTTTAGGGAAAAAGAGTTGGTCAGGAAGAAACCATATGGATACCTCTTTTTTAGATGTTCTGATATATTTCCATTTTTCATCTTTTGCGGGAAAATCTCTAGAATTGAAAATTATGTAGATCTCCTCATATGCGGGACTGTGGTCTTCACCAATGTGCAGGGTAGTGTCTATCACCAAGGCCTCAACTAGATGAGACAATGTTTCAAGCATGGAGGTTGACTAGAAATAAACAAAGCCTTTATGTCTTCTGGGATTATGGCTCGTCATGATAGGTGGTCGATTAACCCTGCATCATAAAATTAACAAGCGAATTAACATATGGTAAAATAATATGGAAACCACAAAAAGACCAACTATTAAATAGAAAAATGCACTACATGTAATTGAGTCAAGGAAATGGTCACACAGTAACACTTAGTGAAAAAAGGAATGGCGTTTACAAAATTTTGGAAGAATATTGGTTTTAAAATAAGGGTTTATAGCCATTAAAAAGAAATAAAACACCCGTAAATGTGCCATAACTTGCATGTGTATGAGATATATTACTAAATATGGCCTTGATCTCTGCCATTAATGCTAATTAATAGAGGTGGTTGCCTAAATTCGTGTACCGAAGTCTACGGGGGGATTGAACTAGAAAAGACAGCCACTGAAGTCGTAGGGTCGAAGTGGGAAAACTTGTGGATCAGTTTGAGCTCCGAAAGGAGGGGTATCGAAAGAATATTTCCCTTTTACCTAGAAAGGTGTGTCGACCTGACATGAGTGCAATGTTGTGGGGAAGGTGGGACCCGTCGAAGTTCTGGCATCAGAGGTAATTGACGTAAGGTTTAAAATAAACTCTGAAGACAATTCATCAAAGGAATATTCCCTTATCCTAGAAAGATGTTCCAAATGTAAATGCTTAAAAGGATTGGAAAGACATTGTCAGAGTTCGGGTTTTAGAGTTAAGAAGGATGAGGAACCATTTGGACCTTGACGAAGATGGTATCAAAGGAATATTCCTTTGATACCTTGGGAAGTAAAGGGTCTTAAAAGAAAGAAAAAGATAAGTCGTTTTTAAGAGTCGTGAACAGGGAAAAAGGGATAATCTTGAGATTCCACGTGGTGAGGTCATGATCAAACAAGTCGTATTGATTCGACAGTGTGAAGAACATTTTGGATTCGAGTTTGTCCATTTATGGGATTCCACGTACGAAGTGAAATTTAATTGTCAATGTTATCGGAACATGAGGGTCAGAGTCATGTGTGGTATGTGGAGAGAAATACTTCGGCGAAGATGATTATGACAGACCCTTTTTCGATGAGAACATTAGAAAGGTTTTTGTCGGAATGTAAGACAGTGTAATATTTGTTCTGAGTCCATCATGACTTAGATTAAAATTGTGAGAATGAGATATATCATGACGGTTAAGTAAAAAAAGGGGTTAGGTTCTTACTGTGAGAGGGAGGAATGATAAAATTTTGGAAAAAAGGTTGAAGGATGTGGTACCAATGGAACTATTTCTGACTACACCCTATGGGATGTTATTCATGAAGAATCCATAGATGGTATAAGTGATAGAAAAATAGTATCCATGCCCATACCTTATGAGTGAAGTAGAAATGTATTCCTTGTTAAAAACAATTAGAATATAAGGTGGGGAGATTTCAAAATAAAATGGTTTTTTGTGGGAGGTGAGTCACAACATGAAGGATGTGCAGTTCTTGGGACTCTGAGGTAAGCCATGCTCAGTGGCTAAGTATCATAACTTATGGTTCAAAACTAACAAAAGAAGACAGATCAACACTATTTTTTAGTTCTTCATGTACAATGAAAGGATCTGGCACTGCATTGGGAGTACACCACACATTTCACAACAAGTCGTAGATGCATAAACCCCAGTTGTGTCATTCATGGTAGACCAACACCATATTTATGTACAGGAAAAGAAGGACCCAAGAGAAGAATGGGTATATATGAAGTATAAGATCATAGAAGAAGATATACAATTGATCATGTAGGATTGGGATCCAAATTCAAAGATTCCAGTGGAGGGAACAAAGGCGGAGCACCCTGATAACAACGTAGAATAATAGAGTGATGAACAAGGTAATAGAAAGGGTGATGAACAGGACCGAGATGTAGAAAAAACATAGGAAATAGTCGAAGAGAAGAGGAAATATAAGGGAAAGGGGTCAAGACCCACTTTGCACAAGAAAATGAAATCCCAAAGGGTATCGTCAAACTATACTCTGATAGTTGATGACATTGACAAAATAGGATTTCAAGTGAAGGATGTCACAGATGAAACAATTAAGAAAGCATCTTGAAAACAAATAGAACTGTACTAGCAGGTGCAGGCACAGTTAAAAATAGTACAACATCTCTTGGGAGAAGTAAGGATAGAACTAGAGCATCGATTCGGAAAAGGACCATCTACGAGCTCGAATGAGGAAGTAGGGGCCACTACTGCATATTTTTCACAGATGGAATCATGACGGAGAGTGTTGAAGATTTCCCCAGATGTAATTGAGTTCCCAACATTGGAGATATAGGAGAAATTACAGTGACTAATTCACCTGGACTTACTCGTTTCATGGATTCCCACAACCTGGACTTACTCATTTCATGGATTACCACAACATCACTACATGGCTTGCACATTAGCATTGCACAAGAGATGTGGTTTTGTGCAGAATCAACATCAATAAAATTGGAAAAGGTAGCATCATAGAAGATAGAGCTTCAACACGAGTATATATCTTCCTTATAGGAGAAGGTTGTGGCCGAGGAAAAGTATGACAGGATGTTAAAGGAGAAGAGTGAGTTTGAGGAGAAGGTCGAGAGAGTATTAAACAAAAAGGATGAGGTTGAGTACCAGGTAGAATGAATACAACAGGCCATCCAGAAACTCTAAAAGGACATTCCAAAAATTCCAATGGTGGGCAAAGAAAATATTGAAGAACAAGTCTCACAAGTCAGGGAAGTCATTAAAGGCTTCCGCACCAGGATTTAAGACTTGGAATCATGCATTATGCCAGGAACATCCCTAGAAGAAAAGGCACAAAGGGAAAGAACTTCTATGATTGCGGTAGAAAATATTAGGAAGTTACATGAAGAATGTGCAAATTTATGTGAGGAAAGCACACAAATTTGGACAAACCTGATGGAGGATCCAGAGATGAATTCTATGGAAAATAAATGGAGGGATGCATAGGAAAAGGCATAGAAGGCTTCAGAGAGAATAAGTATGCTACCACCAGTGAAGCGCATGACGGCCATATTGTTACAAAGGAAGTCATACAATCAAATAGAAAAGCTAATGGACCAGCAAAAAATTCTCTAGCAACACTTAGTGCCATTGCAGGACGAAGCACTAAGAGTAATCGAGGAATTGGGAGCTGCGCATGGAAAGGTAAAGCATGCAGTGCATGATAGCAAAGAGAAACTTATGACCTTGAATGCACAGGTCATAGAGTAGATTTTGGAACAATAAGTAGAATTCAAGTAAGAAGTCGTGACAGCAAAGGAAACCTCCCAAAAGTTCATGGAAGCATGGAGGATCACGACACAATAGGATTGAGTAGCTCGGAACGAGCCATGAGTGAGTGTTGGGGGAATGTTGGAAAGACAGTTCTAAGAATGAAGAATGAGGATATGTGTAAAATGATGAAGGACAACAGTTAGGCACAAAAATGGGAGATAACTAAGCAGGTGAAGAGAAAGTAAAAGAATCATGCATGCTAAAGATAGGAAAAGCACAGTCGAACAACTAGTAAACATGAGTTGTAATGAGTCAGCATGAGTTGTCATAGGGTTTTGGAGGATAAGAGAATAGGGATTTGAACTCTGAATTCTATGTATAAATATTTAATGGGTCGGTAGAATAGGTTGTTGACACTGAGTGGAGAAAGGGTTGAAGGACGAAAGTTGTTGATGTTGAGAGAATAGACTGAGAAAGAGAGAGAGTCTATGTTTGAAGGTTTAGGGAGAGTTTTGCAGAGAGAGGCTTGCATTGCAGAGAAGCTAGGAAAGATGGGGAAGGATATCTTGATATATCTATTGTAAGAGTAGTGTGCAAGATTGGGACGATTGCATAAAGAATAATAAATAAGTCATTTGTTATGGACATATCCCAAAGTTTGGGTGAACCATGTTAAAACCATGTGTTTGAATGTCTTTTTATATGATTGTTCAAGAATTATTTATTCATGCATGATTAGATTTAGACCTATGTAGTAGATGATGCATAGTAAGATGAATCTTACAATGAATGGTTTGTTTTACAATATGTGTCATAATGATGCTACATAATTGATGTTGTTAATTAATCAATGGAAAGGGATACACAATATTGAAAATGGGGTAGATAAGTAGGAATGAACATGGAGATAACCTCACATCCCTACATTAATGTAAAAATAGATTCCTTAGGTGAGACTTCACTTGCATGCAGGTGATGTCGAAAGGGTCGGTGTCTACAGGGTTTTTTGGTTACACAACTTGAACCTAGGGTCTGACAATCATGCACCAACAAAGAGTTCAAAGAATTTATTTAGAGCCTAGTGATTTCTGAGAAGAATGAATAAGGATAGCTTCATGGAAAAGTTTCAAGTATAGATATCAGTCCAAAGAAAATTCGATGAAGGCTCGGAAATTAAAAAAGAAAAAGATGGGCTCCACGTTATTTTTCCTTCATCAAGTGCTGAAAAAAAATAATATGGGGGCTTGTTGCTAGCTCAATAATTTGAAACACGTTGAGCGAAACCATGAATCTCATTAAGAAAACTTTAAAATAATTACTAGTTCTATTATCGAAAAAAATTACCTCTGATAAAGCATATAAGCTTCAACTCAGTGAATTTCACTATACCTTATCCTTCATATCAGTTAGATGAGTATCATTTCTAGTTTAACTAGTTTACTAGTTATAGTTGTGAGGAAAAAGTATGAAGTTCATTCCCTAACTTATTTTTCTTCATATGCCAATGCAATATCACGAGGTTATTATATACAAGGAATGTTAAATATTCAAGCTAATTATTCATTGTAGGAAATAATCCTTTGTCACTGACCAAACTTACAAAAAAGGAACCTACTAACTTGGTGTAATTAATTTGGATAAGAAATTACCCAATGAATTTATTGACCTTGAGAACAATTATAGATAAGGTGCATCCACTCACATAGATTTTACACCCTTCCATAGAAAAGGAAATAACCAACCCAAACCTCCAAAACCCTTAAATTTGAATCTAAATCTAGAGGAGGTAGGGATGGACCACTTCTAAATGTATCATCAATCTAATCACTCTGAGAAGAATTGTCCCAATTGATTAAATCTATGAATTTGGTCATTAATCAGTTGTTTAACCAACAACTTCTTTTTGAAAAGTTATCCCAAGAGGTTGAGATGGAAGAAACTATAGAATAAGACACTATTGGAGAAGATACCATATTTCTCTGGTACTAGGTGGTGGATTCTAGTAATGGTGCAATAGGATATGTATCCCTAAGATATGTATAGCCCCCCTAGCTTTCCTCAAAGATTTATATCCTAAGAAGTAGGTGCATGATCCTAACTCTACTCTTCCTACAAAACCAACTTTAGCCTTCAGAAGGTTACTCATCTCACTCAATCTCAGGATAACACATCTTCCCCTCCAAAATATTCCACCCACATTGTTTAAGCCAAAAAGACCTCAGTATGAAATCCAACCATACAGCCCATGGAATACGGTTCCATTGAATACATGAAGAAAACTAAAGATAATGATTATGCTTATGACATATGTACTTTACCCCAACAAATATATTTGTTCTTGAATACCTTCAAATCCCTCCCCACCACATAGTATAAATATACCACTGATCTTGAGAGTAAACCCAAACCCACAGAAAAAAATAAATAAATAAATAAATAAAAATAATAATAATAATAATAATAATAATAGGGGGATAAAACAAACACTTAAGGATACTATTAATGAAGTCAACATAGGCACACACTCGAAATCATAGATGCCTCCATTCTTTCTAACCTTTGATATCTACAAATACGGTGTACATAACTATTTGGTAGATTCATTAGTGTCTTCTATGTAATTCCTTACTCTGCCTGCCAAAACATTAAATGTTGTTCCTTCTAAATGCACAACCAGGATCATTCAATTAGATAGATATAATACAAAGGTTATGGGTGATTTGATGGATGTCATGGTCATACTGGCATCAAACCTTAGGGTCTGTCAGGTCATTGATATTGTGTTTTTTCATATTCATGAATCATATAGCTTAGTATTGAGTAGAGATTGGTCACATAAGCTATAGGTTTATTTTTCTACTGATTGATCTCACTTATGGTTTTCATATTGTAATAACCTTGTTTCCCCCAACTTGTAAATATAATTTCTATCATTGTCAAAATATGGATAATATTATTAAATGTGAATTTTGAAAGATAATGAACCATGTCTAAAGAATGTTATGTAAACATATTCCTACTGTTAATATAAAAAGGAAAATTTTTGAATAAGTGTTGAAGGTGTCTCCTATACAGAGATGATGTAATGAGAGGGAATGGTAAGGGGAACCATCATTGGTTGGGATGACCCATGTTAGGAAGTAATCTTCTAGATTTGAAATGCTCAATCCTAGAATTGTACTTTGTCCTAAATAATTTATTTACCAGTCAAGTTCGTAGTTGACGAGTATTCCTCAAGAATAAATGATAGGATGGGAAGAGTACCCATCTATAATTTTATTGATTTGACCCATAAAATCTTGTTAATGAAGGAAAGAAAAGAGGAAAATCATGGGAAAAAGGATGGGAGGATAGCAGTTGTGCACGGTTGGGTCTAGGGACCAACTCTGAAAAGAGGAACATGTGAGCTTTCTCTAGTTCAAAGGAGAACAGAGAAGAAGAAAAGAAGGCACATTTCTGGGTGTTGGAACTTTTGGTTGTCTTCGAATCAAGTTGATAAATGGGGCTACAGAGAATTTAGTGATTGGGTGAGAAATCACAGCAAGCCCCTTTTCTTGGTGGATTGAAGACTGGGTTTCTATTTTATTGTTGGAGAATGAGAGTAACCTTCATCCCTCTTGGTTTGTTGAATAGAAGAATAAATTCCTCTCATGGAATCATACTCTTGATAGGGGGTGGCCAGCTATAGAGATAACTAATGTGGTCGTGCCTATGGTTGGGTGGAAAGTGGCACACCCTTCAACAATTACCAGTACCTTCTAACTCTAGATAAGTATTTGTATACTTGTTGGCAGCCCTGCATATTTTCACCTTTTAAAGCATCAAATAATAAATTATGTAGCTGCCTACCCGTGGTCATATGGTTATTGCTTTTCATAAGCAATTTTTGAAACTGAGAATATGATGTTTCGGTTATTCCTAGTGTTTTCCTTTCTTCATTTTCATGCTTCGTTCATGACTGAAAGCATGAATGAAGCATTAAAACTTATGATTGTATTACCATTTTATCTAAGGTTTATGAAAGACAGATGTCTCTACAGTTTTTTTTTTTAATACAGGCTTCTTCTTCTTTTTTGTGAAGCTCATCTTGTTTATTGCTTTAAACTAGCTCATCGATTGTGAAGTGTGCTTTGAATTGTTGTTTGAAACACCAAGGATCCATTGAAATTAAACTATGCTATATATCTTTGTGGCTCTTGGTAAGACCTATTCTTGTCACTGCACTTTGGTTCACAAAACTTTTCCTCTCCTAAACTTTAGAAACTAACTCCACCTTGTTGCGCAATGATAAATTTTGAATGAACCTAGTCGTGGCCTGTACCCTGTGGGAGGTGGCAGTCCGACAATGATAGGCCCATCATTTAGAGATAAGTCTCGGGTTTCATATGTACTCTTGGCAGTCATTTTGTAAAACGCCTTTCATTTTTCATTGCAGAACCTCTTTTCATACGCGCTAGGGTATTGATGAGTTTTGGGTCTGATATTTCACTCTGCTCTTCTCTGTTCCGGAAACCTTTTATACTCACTGTTTTTTTGGTCTGCCTCCTGAACCCTCATGGCCACAGTCGTAAGGATTGAGCCCAATGGCTCGCAAACCCTTCTCATGTGTGATGATGCAAGGGAATACCTTAAAGGTCAAGGATGGCTTGTATTTCTCGAGAAATTCCAGGGTTTTAATTTTCAAACTGCCCAATAATTTTCCCTATCTTTTGATGGCTACTGAGCCAAGTTAGGAGACATTCAGATCGAGGTCACTGATTATTTTTTAGGCTAGGCGACAGGTCTTCCACTGAGCGGGCAGAAATGGTTCAAAAACGCCAAGGTAGAGGAGGTATCGTGGAGCTTGTTCTTCACCTCTAGGAAGATCATATGGTGTGATAAAGGTATGCATGTATCCTTGTTGAAAACTCAGTGGCATGGTTTATTAGCAATCCTGAGACAATTCGTCACATGTGAGGGTCTCTTTGGCCTTGTTTTCCTATATCACATACGTTTTTTGATGAACTTCATCGGTTTTCAGCTGAATATGCCCTTTTATTTATTAAGAAATCTGTATAAGATGGCCAAAAGGTATAAGAGACAACGTTTAAACTCCAGTTTGTTTCATCACGGGTTGATAAAAATGTTGTTGGTTCATCAACTAAAATTGCAAAATGATAATTGGGATGCCTTCCTAATCCGAAATGGTTTCGTTACACCCAGTACCGTAGAGGTTGATAAGCCCATGATGGAAGAAACCACAGTCCCTGCCACTGACAGAGCAGTTCCTCCATCTAAAGAAGCTTGTGGTACGGCCATCCTCAATGAGCCTGTGCCTGAGCAAACAGATGTTGATCCGGCATCCTTTGAATTGCATGGCCATGAACAACATGCCTATCCTAACACCTCTGCTAAGAACGCAAACAAGCCTTCATACAAACCGTCTAAGGGTGACATGGATATAGGGTTTAAAAATAAAAGGGCAGGTAGGTTAATCTCAAGAAGCCTACGAAATAAATCGAACTCTCATGTGAGCTCGAACAAAACTATCAAGGTCCATGAGAGCTCTGATTCTGAGATCGAGAGATTCTTGGCCGAAGAAGACCCTCCTTGCCTCAAACTAGATCTTGGCCAAGCTTATAATTTCGTAGATAATTTGCCACCCTGCCTGAAGCACAGTCAAGGATTTCTAGGTATCAAGCTTGATAAGAAACCCACAGGCAATAGTGGAGACGTTATGGCACATGGTCGTGGACATTCTCAAACATCTATCACAGATTCACGGTGTGCAGTTTGTCTATTTTGGATCAATAAATATTATACAGACATACCTACTCTGCAATCACAAATCAAAACCCTCACTATTCATATTGACTCGCTAAAGGATGAAAATCATAGGCTAAAGTCCAATGTTCAAAGGCAAGGCAAGCGTTTGAAAATGACTGGGAACATAATAGTAAAGAATGTTGAGAGTGTTACAATAGTAGTTAATTCTGAGATCCTGTGAATCAAATTTACCATGCAGTTAAGAGGTTATCAATTGATTCTGTAGTCAGTTTATCTTCATTCAAATTTGTGGAAATTATTGATTCTAACGATATCTAAACTCTTTTATTTTCATTTTTGTTTTTCAGGATATCAAGTAATTGGTGGTGATCTCATGTTATGGACTATTTATGAGCTCATTTGGCACATCTTTTGTAAACAGAAAGAAGTTTGTTTTAGTTTTGAGAGATACAGTGTGATATGGAGTGGTTATCACCCTCTATTTTGTAATCAACAAATCATTTTGGAGATTTAATCTTATCCCACAAGATAAGATATTTAGCTTTTCTAAACTCTTTAAATACTTGTAATTTTTTTTAATCAAGCATCCTCGCCTGGGGCAGAAGATGGAATTTTGATCAACAGACTTTAATGGAACAATAATACTCATTTCGGCTTTAGCTTCTTGTGGGTGGTGTCTTCATTAAGTTTATGTTCATCTTGATATCATAATAAGTTTTTGATAGATTTAGTCTTCATCATTTATTATGTTATTAGGATAATTCCTTTATGAATGTTGTCCATAAAATGCTTCAAATATAAAAATTTTGATCATCTATTTAGCTTCAATTACAGGGTTTCTCCTTTAATTTTTGTTGATAGATTAAATGCAAGGATGTTCGCCAACAAATTTTTCTTAATGCAATTTCTTGCAATTATAAGATCACAATAACTATTGATATCATTCTATCTGCTATTTAAATTTAATTGCCAACACAATCATTCTGCATTTATTCAGAACAGACTTAAGGTTCAATGCAGGTTTCCCTCCTGGGCAAGGTGGTTAGATTTTTTCAGATCGCACAGATATTTGGATGTATATCATTAGCTCGATAACAGGTTAGCTCGATTTCATTTTTTTGTTATTTGTTTATCACTGAAATTTGAACGTAAAGTTTGGATTTTGACTATCTGTACGTTTTCATTTCATAACATTTTTTTTAAGACTTATAAAAGGAAAATAAAAAAATATTTCTACGTGCTTTCTTTATCTGCTTATTCGAAAGAAGTCATTTTCACATCGATTTTCGTAAGTTTCGATTAAAACTTGTAGCTTGTAAATAATGTATATAAATGACAGTTATCTATCTTTAGCTTAAATACACCTATTACAGTCACATTATACACATATGTACATATATGTAATATTTAGTAATTAGTTACCTATTTCTTTTCTTTTATTTTTGTTTCTTTTAGGATTCTTAGATTGGCCAATGGAGCCATTAAACCCATCAGGACGAGTTATAACAAACGGCTTGGGTTACTTAGAAAACCCCGGACTGGACTCGTTCTTCCAATTGACGGACAGTCATTTTCGCCCATCAACAATACTCTGTGCAAATAGTAAAGAAAATGGATTGTGCTTGTATTGTATTCATGAATGTGGATGCATGTTAATAAACTTAATGGTTGAAATGCTTGTATTGATGTTGTGAATGTGTATACCTGATTAGTAGTATTAATTCTTTCTTTATTGGCAAGTCTATATATCTAAAAGTTAGTAGAACTACATGGATGGTTATATCTTATGATTTCGTTCAAGGAAATAATGGATTGAAGAGGTCAGAAGAGGTTTTAAATACTCCTTGATTAGACAAAGGAGGGCCTGTAGGATTTGAAAATTTCATGGGATGCATATGTGTCTAGGGTAACCAAAGTTCCAACCAATAGATGGATGTAGCGCAAAGGATATAGGACTGTTGAGTCCAAGTTATTATCTATAACTTGTTTAATGTCTATTGAGTTAGCGAGATTCAGTAGATGACCATTGTAGAGCGGGAATCGACCCCAATAGTCCAAAGATGAGTTAATTACCTAGTGAGAATTATGTAGAACATATTTTATTTTAGAGTGGATCCTAGAGTCAAGAGGGTATAGAAAAATCTATGTGAAGAGCTTGGAAAGATCCTAGAATGGTTAAGTCCCAAACTAGATTGTTTTCCCTGCAAAAATACAGTGTTTTGAGTCGGTAGGAATCACAGTCGTCGATTCGGTGGGGAGATTAGATCTTCGACATACATATAAGGAAGACTTTGTTGGAATATCTCAAGAGGTGAGGAAGAAAGAAAAAGTATGATGGAAAAAAGGGGTTTACTAAGAGAGTTGAAATCATTGTGACGTCACACACCAACAGGGAAGTTGATGTACTTAGGAATAGTACGTGGCAACACATAATTGGCCTATGTGATGAGAGTGGGTTACGTTTGGAAAGGATGCCCTTGGACCATTGCTTTAAATCATGGTCATCAGATTTGTAGGTCAAGAGATCTTATCCCTTCGTTGGGGAAATCATCGTTGTCAGGAAAATCGAGTGCTAGGACTCATGTGAATTCCACCGATGAAAACGAGGTCCTAGAAAGTGGGACGAGGACTATTGATTCAATGGAGACAACTTTGATGAGAAATTTGGATCATTGTTTGTAGACGCATGGACGTTGGGGCATAAAAGGTTGGTGAACTCGAGTGATGGCCCAAGAGTGTCGACGATGATAAAGGTTATGGGAGAGAATGAGATATGTCGATCGACATGATGGAGATATTGAATCTCAACCATGGAATTATTGTAGGTAATATCTAAGTTAGAATATGTGGGTGTGATGTCTTTAAGAGTTGGTGATCTAGCATGGTAATCAGCATGTTACCAAGGGTGACAGGTGTTACCAGTGGAAAGGTCGATGGGGCTTGACTGTCTGGGAAGAGTCGGAAGTCTTTAGGCCCACAGATATAACCCAGACCGTTAGATCGAGATGAGGGTCAATCATGGTCATTCTTCGCAGAGAGTTGGGTCTAGACCAAAGGCTAGGGAGAAGGCTTTTGATGGTGATGAGATGTCGGGGCTAATGATGAACATTGATCGGTGGATGAGTGAGATGCAATATTAGTCATGGATCCTTATGGGTCCCATCCCTACACCATGAGGAATTTCAAATACTTGGAGGTTAAATTTTGTGCTATTCAGTATCGTTGACACAACCAGAGTTGTCGGATACTCGGCCCGAGGACTGTCAAATCTAGGAGGGGTCTGATATGTGGATTATCATCGGATCTATCAATATTGAGTATATGGAGCTCCACCGGAGAAAATTCGATGATGATGTTAGGATGTTTTGGGAAGAAAACACCAAAACGATGAGTTAAGAAGGTGCCACATCGAATGGCATGAGTGACAAGGTTCCATGTGGATACCATGTGGCAGTGAGGATATTTTGACCATGAGAACCTAGAAAAATTTGAGAGGATGTATCTTTGAATCTAGTGCTCATTTTTTAGCATGGGTACAGTCATTAGAAATCTCTTGGTGATACCTATGAAGTTTTATTAGATAGATAATGCATGAGGTGGAAGAGAAGTTTTGATACCCCATCAGCCTAAGTAAGGATTAGAGGTTCGGGTGTCTTATAGAGTGGTATCAGAGAAGGAAACAACACTTGTCCTAATTTGGGCTCAGGAAAGAGTCTAATAAATCTCCTTGGAAAAGAAATTTTAAGGGGGAAAGCACCACCCCCTACCCTATACATAAGAGTGCGCTAAGTCTTTACTACAAAAAAAAGAAGGTTGAAACTTTCAAATTCTTTTACATGTTTAAATTTGGTCTGTACGACATTATTATAGGCTTAATAATGAATATTATTTAATTATACAGAGAACGTTTTATGTTGTTTATAAAAAATAGTGGATAGTTAACTAACATAAAATGTTGATTATTAGCACTTAACCAGTCAGTGGAAATTAGAGAAAACTATAGCTTAAAGAATGGTGACACATCATGAGATGGGAGGAGGATCCAATAACAAGGAAGAAGATTCTGATCAAAGGAGAGTGGTGGAAACCCATCCAAATTTAGTTGAAACTGTAAGAATCCTCATGGAAAAATTACAAATATTTAAGGAAGACAATGAAAGCCTGATAAAAGAACAAGAAAAGAAAACTAAAATAAATGCAGTTTTGCTACAAACTCT
>ML857305.1:27174-39324 GCA_009831015.1 Picea engelmannii
ATGAACATTGATCGGTGGATGAGTGAGATGCAATATTAGTCATGGATCCTTATGGGTCCCATCCCTACACCATGAGGAATTTCAAATACTTGGAGGTTAAATTTTGTGCTATTCAGTATCGTTGACACAACCAGAGTTGTCGGATACTCGGCCCGAGGACTGTCAAATCTAGGAGGGGTCTGATATGTGGATTATCATCGGATCTATCAATATTGAGTATATGGAGCTCCACCGGAGAAAATTCGATGATGATGTTAGGATGTTTTGGGAAGAAAACACCAAAACGATGAGTTAAGAAGGTGCCACATCGAATGGCATGAGTGACAAGGTTCCATGTGGATACCATGTGGCAGTGAGGATATTTTGACCATGAGAACCTAGAAAAATTTGAGAGGATGTATCTTTGAATCTAGTGCTCATTTTTTAGCATGGGTACAGTCATTAGAAATCTCTTGGTGATACCTATGAAGTTTTATTAGATAGATAATGCATGAGGTGGAAGAGAAGTTTTGATACCCCATCAGCCTAAGTAAGGATTAGAGGTTCGGGTGTCTTATAGAGTGGTATCAGAGAAGGAAACAACACTTGTCCTAATTTGGGCTCAGGAAAGAGTCTAATAAATCTCCTTGGAAAAGAAATTTTAAGGGGGAAAGCACCACCCCCTACCCTATACATAAGAGTGCGCTAAGTCTTTACTACAAAAAAAAGAAGGTTGAAACTTTCAAATTCTTTTACATGTTTAAATTTGGTCTGTACGACATTATTATAGGCTTAATAATGAATATTATTTAATTATACAGAGAACGTTTTATGTTGTTTATAAAAAATAGTGGATAGTTAACTAACATAAAATGTTGATTATTAGCACTTAACCAGTCAGTGGAAATTAGAGAAAACTATAGCTTAAAGAATGGTGACACATCATGAGATGGGAGGAGGATCCAATAACAAGGAAGAAGATTCTGATCAAAGGAGAGTGGTGGAAACCCATCCAAATTTAGTTGAAACTGTAAGAATCCTCATGGAAAAATTACAAATATTTAAGGAAGACAATGAAAGCCTGATAAAAGAACAAGAAAAGAAAACTAAAATAAATGCAGTTTTGCTACAAACTCTATCAGATATACTAAGGCAATTGTAGCATGGGCTAGCAGCTAGTAATGTGCATAGACAACAGACCAAGAAGACCTGAAGTCCACCTGAAATACAAAATAATGACCCTAACAGTAGAAACACAAGAAAAAACACCTCAAAGAAGGCCCAACGTGGATCCATGAGGCATGCTAAAAGTAAGGAATCATCTAGAGATTCTTATAGTAAAGGATATGAAATCTACAAGGAACTATCCAGCGTGGGAGCAGTTCACATTCTCATAGGAGAATAAATAGGAGGAAACATTCCAAGATCCATGACCCTGAAGAGTTTAAGAAATCTGAGCCTCCCACGTTTGATTGAGAGATTAAAAAGAGGGAAGAAACATAATCTTGTCTACTTGGTTCAAAGAAGTACTTCAGATTCCATGACTACTCTGAAAACTTGAAGGCTCAAATAGCCATTTTCAATTTTAATGGAAAGGCCTCTATCTGGTGGGAGGACCTTAGAAATGTGAAGGGAATCCATGAGAAGGAGTTGTCATGGAGACAATTTGAGAAACACTTTAAGAAGAAGTACCTATCAGAAAGGTACTATGATGAAAAGATGAAGGAGTTTTATGAACTCAAGCTAGAACAACTCACCATAGATGAATATGTCAAAACATTCCTTGAGTTAATGAGTTATGTTCCCTATATAAAGGATTAAAAGGTGAATTTGCAGGGATTCATTGGTGGTATGCCCCAATCCTTCCAAGACATAATTGAGTTTGATGAACCTAAGACTTTAGAAGACATTATTCGAAAGGAAAGGTATTATTATGAGCAACTCAAGCATAGGACAGAACCTCTTAAGGATTGGAAGAAGAAATGTAAATTGGGATTCAAGAAGAAGGGGTTTAAATCCTCAAGGTTTAAGAATCATGGGAAAATCCCTTAGATGATCGTTCCCACTAAGAGTGTGTATCAACAGAATTTCCCATATCATAGTGGAAACAAACCCTTTGGATCAGCCTCAGGAATGACTGATAATACAAAGATAGAACCATTGAAATGTTGGGGATGTGGAGAAGAACATTTTCTAAGGGACTTATCTCAAAAGAAATAGGACAGTATAAGGGTATACAATTTCCAATAGGCTACCACATTTAATGATGTGGCTAGGAGCATGCCACAAATTTATGCATCCCTAAATAATAGAAAAGTTAACCACCAAGCTTCAGTGGTGGATATGGAAGGTATGATTTCCAACCATATTGTTTATATTTTAATTGACCCTAGTTCTAATTTGAGTTATGTTTCCCCTCAAGCTATTGATAAATGTAAACTGCAACATGTAAAACATTTTAAATCATGGTTGATATATCTATCCACTGGAACAAAAAAAAAGTAACAAGAGCCATACCAGCATGCCAATTCATTATGAATGGGTTACCCACCCAAGAAACCCTAAACATACTTCCTTTAGGATATTATGACATGTTTATTGGAATGTATTGGTTGGCTTCCCATAAAGCCAAGTTGGATTGTTATAACAAAATATTGGAATGTGAAGATGAGGAAGGGAAGAAAAGGATCCTACAAGGAATCCAAAAGCATGTCTTAGTGAGACAAATATCATCCCTTCAAGTGAAGAAGTATTGTAGAAAAGTATGTCCCTTGTATGCAATACATGTACTGAACTCTATTGAGGACAGTAAATTGAGCCTAGAGGATCATCCTTTATTAATAGAATATAAATATTTGTTTCTTGAAGAGGTACTATGTTTACCTCCAAAAAGAGACATTGGTTTCTCAATACCTATTCCTAGAGCAGTGCCAATATATAGAGCACCCTATAGTATGAGTACCCCATAGCTAGTGGATCTCAAATTATAGTTGAAAGATATGTTGGAAAAAGGTTGCATTCGACCTAGTGTGTCCCCTTGGGGATCCCCGGCTTTAATTGTGAAGAAGAAGGATGGAAAACTCAGGTTGTGCATAGACTACAAACAACTCAACAAAATGACAATTAAGAACAAGTATCCCTTACAAAGAATTGATAACTTATTTGACCAGTTAAGGGGTGCTACAATTTTCTCCAAGATTGACCTAAGGTTTGGATACCATCAGGTTCGGGTTAAGGATTAATACATCCACAAAACATCCTTTAGGACAAGGTATGGGAACTATGAATTTGTGGTGGTACCAATTGGGATTACCAATGCATGAGCCACCTTCATGTGCTTGATAATAATGTACTTAGAAAATTATTGAACATATTTGTGTTGGTTTTCATTGATGATATTCTAATATATTCTAATATCAAGGAAGAGCATGAAGATCACCTCAATTTAGTGCTTCAATTTCTGAGAGAACGCAAGCTATATGAAAATTTTAGTAAGTGTGACTGTTACGAGGAAAATCTCTCTATGGCTAGGGTAAACCACAACAGACAGGTATGACTACAGAAATCGACTCAATTCCAACATATGATATATAAACTAATGTGCAAGAAATATAAGAAAGAGGCCTACCTTGTCCAAACATTTGATGATGTCCACCATTGAGCACTTCGACCCAAAGATTTATACCTACAACAAGTTCTCAACAAACAAGCAGAGCAAGCATATAGTGATAATATAAAAGGTTAGCACATTAGATAGCATAATCCATTAATATACAAAACAAGAATTCCCATGGATAATAATTCATATATTTTCACGATATCAATTGGACGGGAAAGGAATATTTCTATTAATAAATGATCAGCAGAAGTGAAAACATTACAGACTTTTGTGTCGGCACGGTTCGGAACTAAGAAACCGAATTCCTTCCAACTGGGCCTCCACCACTTCGATCCTCCACCAAAGGCAAGCTCATATAAGGGAGACAAAGAGGTTCTCCATCAATAAGGGAAGAGCTTGGGGGGTGAACAATGTGTTCATACTTACAGGACAAAGGGATGCAGACTCAATATGAAGTAAATAATTTCTCCATAGTAACTTTGCTCTCAAAGTTGAATTCTCTCTCCTTTTCCATAGCTCGGAATTGGCTTCTTTATAGCCTTAAAAATGCAACTGAAGGGTCGAGTCAGAATGTTTCTAGTATATGAAATGCCAAGGATAAGAGATCTTCTGTCGTGACATGGAAACCTGACATTTAATTTTTGTTTTCTGGCACAAATCCCGATGTACACGGGCTATAGTGGAATAGCCAACGTATACACTTGTTGTATAGCTTGCAAGGTGCGTACAAGTGGAAAAATATTTATTTTTGTCTCTGGATTTATCAATCAGGGAAATTAAGTCTGCATGGGGAATGGCATAAGGCCCTCTCTGCAATATTTCACAGGGTGAGGCAAATCTTTCTCTAACAGATGCCCCCTGATGTGTAAGGTCAAAGAAGTATCTGCGATGGTCAAAATACATTATAAATAACCCAGGGGTGGAGTGGTAGAGAACCAGCTAGATGAACTCAATCGCTTATTACATTATGTACTGAATTTGCATACATGGTTTCCAAAAATACATTGCAAATCCATGTGAAAATATACCAAATAAGTGTTTGTGGCCATGAAAAGGAAAATACAAATGTGGTTGCATGCAAATAGTTGTCATGGTCATGAACAAGGCCCAGTAGAACCAGTATCAAAACCAATTTGAATATATATGTATACCATGGATTACAGTCTAATCTCCCATGATCACTAAAGTCATATAGGTATTGGTCCAATGAAAAGGAAACAACAACTCAGGAAAGATGCGGCCACATAGTGATGTCTTCAAGTCTTCTACACAATCCGCCAAAGGTGCAAGTCTACATCATGTGAATAAAGGAGTTGAGGTTGAACATAATGAGACATCGTTTGATTACCAGTCATTGAGGTATATCATTAACAAACGCAAGACAGCCTACCGATAATTAAAGTAGGTATCAAGGCACCAAATACATTCTTACAAGTGTGAATAGAGGAGTCAGTGTCGAATGCCTGAAGAATCCACCAATCATGAGACATTGAGGTATTCCCAATTGTCAATGGAGAGAGAGCTTGCCATTTATGACTGCAAGCCTCAAGGTACTCATAAGACTCTAGGTCTCATCTCCAGAATAAATGGGCTGATGTCGATGGAAATATACCCACTGAAAGGAGAGAATTAAGGCATCTCTCATCAGTCAGCACGAGGTAAAAAGTAGGAGCTTCATGATTTGGTGGAAATCAGACGAAGAGAAAGTTCACGAACCAATAAACATGTGCGTCTTTCATATGTGCCAAGTGCAAGCGGTACATGAAAAAGACCCTCTGAGTAGCAACCAATGATGAAAAAATGTTGACAAAGGCGAGGAAACCACCAATAAGGCTAATGGCATCCAAGACACTACATGAATCCCAATGTATGAATAGATGTCTTACCGTCGAACACAAGGTAAACCACCCAGACAATGACCAATGATGAAATGTCAACTATTAGGCTCAAGGTTACCTACCAATGATGGAAGTAGGGCCAGGGTGCATGATAGGACTAAAGTATCATGTGATTCTGAGACAAACTGAGGGTATGGCCAACATGCAAATTCAAGAGTTCTGAGAAGTGGCTGACACAGGTTTATAGACTTCCTTTGAACAAGATCATGAGACATATGGTGGACTCTGGAAGCATAGACCTAATGATAAAATCATGAGATGCATGAGGCATCCATGAAGTTCTCTGTAGAGACTGTAAGAGTAACCAGTCGGTAGAGAAGACTTTGTAACAATCTCAGCTTCCTAAGGCCATGCTAAACCCAAAATTATGATAAATGCACTCAAATAACTTTGTGCTATGTTCAAAGGTGAAATGATTGCTTTCAATATAAGATAATACTCCCTTCCCGCTCGTCTTTTTTTGTTTTTTCATAACAAATGAAGGCTATGATACAGAGGAGGAAACGAGTGTCACCAGTAAGAAAAATTAGTTACAGCAATGGAATGTACCTGTGCTCAATGCAGGGAAGTGCATGCGGGAGAGGGACACTCGGGGGAATGTTTCCTCCTAGGTATAGGGTGTCAAATTGTGAACGATATAAACAAGGCTCTGCTTGGTTGAGGATGCAAAATTGTTGAGGCAAAATTTTTATAACACAAAGAGAGAACCGGCTATAGACTCAATATTGCAAGCAAGGGCACGAGATGCAATCACAACTTAACGCCATAAAATGTTCGTTTTTATGCCTTTTAGTCTACTTGGTGTGAAAAAGGGATAAGCTTGTGCCAAATAGACGTCTTTTAAAAACCATTTTACGAGTTTGAAAAAGAAAAGTTCACTCACTGATCTTTTCACTTTTTGATAACGAGTCAGAAAAGAGATTAACTAAGACTCATGATCTTTCAAATCCAATTTAACGAGTGTGAAAGGGACAAATCACTCTACAATCTTTTCTATTTTAGACAACTCGGAAAAGATCTTAAATTAAACTCGTTTAGGTTGTTCTAATCAACATGTAATGGGGGAGGCCAAGGCTCTCGTACTGTCCTTTTGTGGAATGTCGGTATCTTACGAATAGTCGACATAAGCTTGGGAAAAACCAAAGCTCTCCAAGTCGAGGAGGATAATGAACAAACTGAGTATATAGTCTCTGTGATAGATCGAAAAATGTCTCTTAATGGAAAGGACATAGGTGGGTGTATTGGATACCCCATAGGACTATCCCAGTTGAAGGTAATCTCCTCAAAACCTGGAGGGAGAGGACTCGGGGAAGGTAGATCTATCTCTCGTTCAGAAGATGAAAGATTAGGGATGTTGATGATGTGGTTGAAGGATGCATTACCCCCCGCAAAGGGGGTAGGATTGACCAGAGATTGCACTGGCATGACCACTTCTTCAATTCTATGTTGAAGAGGATGTAGGATAACAGGGATAGGGGATACATCACCCTCAAAAATGGGGGTGTGATCAAGAGAAGATTACAACGACGTTATGGTCATGTCAATTGGAGGAACAAGGTGTGGGGAAACCACATATGCCTTAGAATCCGAAGGGCCCTTAGGTGAGCCCCACGCTTCGGGTATCCCAACTGTAGTTGGACATAAATGAGTAAGATGACTTCCTTCACAAGTCCTGCAAAGGAATTTAGGCTTATGTTTGAGGTGTTTGTGCTTCTCAATGCCCCCAGTGTCGTTCATAAAGGCTAGTGACATACTCTCAACATGAGAGGAACGGGTGGGAGATTCATCTCCTACATGATGTATAGAGGTTAGAGACGTGACATTGATAGGACTCGTGGTGATTAGAGTGGTGCCCCCAGTATGACTAGCAGCGATTGGGTGTGGATTGTCAACAAGACTTGCAGAAGTAGTTGACCCATCCCCAAAATAACTGACAGAGGTTGGTGATGGATCTCTAGTATGACTAACAGTGACTGGGATAGTGGTAAGCTGTGAAATTTGATGCCAAGGTCCAAGTAAAGATTGACTTTGAAACATTGCAGGCCAGGAGGATTCTTGGTTTACCCCTTGTCCTTGTCTGGGAAGGTAGTATCCTCCATTTAATTGATTCAAAGAAGTCTGAACGGGCATCATCACTGAAGTTTGTGAAGAGACGAAAGTATCATATGGAATATTCGAGTGATGATATATGTTTCCCCCTTATGAAGGAGTTCTGTGAAGCGGGTAGCTTGAACTGTAAAACGGATTCTCCCCGTATGAAACATCCGGGGATACATGAGGACTCACCATGGAAAAAGTGTTCAAAGGAACCGACATGGTGGACGAAGGATACATGGATGGAGTGTAGTAGGTAGAATAAGCACCCATCTGAGTATTGGCTCCTGAAAGAGAATAACCGGGATTGGATCCGTAAGAGGGGAGGTTCCACACTCCCGTCGTAAAGGAAGGTTGATGGAAATGACTCATTTTGAATGAAGATGTAGGCATTGGGGCCATGGTTCCCCTGGATCCAATGCTAGGATTCATATAAGTGGACCAAGGAGAGGATTGCAAGGGTTAAGGCATATCAATAGGAGAATGACTAGAGACCCAAGGCGCAGACTGAGTGCCAAATTTCTACATACCATTATAAGAAACAGGAGGATTCATCCCCATGAACTGTGTAGGCATCATGGGGTAGGCAACAGTAAACGAGGGAGCCAAAGGGACTCCACTATCGATAATGAGGACTCATTATAAACTCTTAATGCCAACTAGTAATCAAATAGCACACCAAAAGTCAAACGACCAATATGCATGCAAACAGGGTAAAATGGTTGAGTGGCCTCCCTCCCTAAAGAAGGTATGTCTCGCCCAAGAGGGGCCTGAGACGCCCTGCTAAAGATCGGAGGTAACAGAATCAGTTATAAGGTCCCTCGTGGGCTTAACAACCAGTCAGTCAAATCCCCTCGGAGAGGTAATCCTCCATAAAGGTTGTGTGTTGTACGACCCTTAGCTGACCCAGGGTACCTGCAAAATAACCCATGAAAGTAACCTATGAGACACCTAAGTCAAGAAACTAATAAACCACTATATAATTGATGCACAGGAGAGAAATCATAATTTAGGTCCACCATATGGGCAGGGTATCAAAGCCCTAAACCTTGAAATCGTTGCCTCTCATGGAGTTAAAGGCACTAAAACGATCCCTAGATACGAATAGATCCCTAAAAATATCTCTGACGCTAGGAAGGTATCAAGGGGATATCCCTTCAACCAAATTCATGCGACCTCATGATTAATTCTAGTGTGAGCGAAGCCTCCTGATCTTACCAATTATACAATGGATTTCTCCACTCCCTAACTCAGACACATATGTTGATTCAATTTCCTTGGAGAAGTTTACTCACAAAATCCTATTCCAAGGCACTAAATCCTAGGCTAGTTTGTGCACCCTAGAAAATAAAATCGTTACTAATAAATTTTAAATTATAGTGTTGATTTTATGGTCGTGATTACTCAAAAAGGTATGGTGATGAAACGCATGGTGTTATGACTCTGCAAGAAAGTAAATATGAAAATAATGGAAAGTCCTAACTTTAAATTTTAATGTATGATATGCTCCTAAAAGTGATGCAATTTTCAAATTCAACTCTGCAATTCAGAAGTAAAAATGCAATCTTTAACTGTATGCACTAAGCTAATGATAAAAACTCAAAAGACAAAAATGCCAAGCAATGCAAAATGCCTATTTTTTTGTATTTTCAATATATCGAAACTGAAAATGCATGGAATGAAAAGTAACTTGATATATAGCCCTACTGTGTATAAAAGAGAGATAACTCAAGAAGGATAACAAGCAATGAAACACCCATCCCAATGTACAAGGACAATAAAAATGAAAATATGAAGAGAAAAACTTTGCCCAAAAATTCAACCAAAAGAGGGTTTATTGTCATCCCACAGGCACTCAACAGGCACTACAGAGACCTAAGAAGGCTCAGTAAGCATCAAATCCCACCCAACAATCACCAGACCAAGAAAATAGGCAAGGAAAAGAGGTGCACGCGACTGTTTGGGTAAACAGAGTGTATATATGCAGCTTGTAGTGAGACAGCCTGCATGTATACACGACTATTAAGGCAAAAGACACACATATGCTTTGAAACAAGGCCAGAAAAGGAAGAAAGGTTGAAAACTCATACCGAGAGTGAATAGGAGATATCAAGAAATGTTACGACAAGAACCACAATAGAAACGAGAGAAATCTAAGGAGAAAAGTACTTCAAACTCTAAGAAAGAAGATTCATCCTCAGTATGGTCGCCAATTATGTTACAAGGAAAATATCTCTATGGCTAGGGTAAACCAAAACAGACAGGTATGCCTGCAGAAATCGACTCAATTCCATCATATGCTATATAAACTAATTTGCAAGAGAGATAAGAAAGAGGCCTACCTCTTCCAAATGTTTGATGATGTCCATCATTGAGAACTTCGACCCAAAGCTTTATACCTACAACAAGTTCTAAACATACAAGAAAAGAAAGCATATAGTGATAACATAAAAGGTTAGCACATTAGATAGCATAATCCATTACTATACAAAACAAACATGCCCATGGATAATAATTCATATATTTTCATGATATCAATTGGACGGTAAAAGAGTATTTCTATTAATAAATGATCAGCAGAAGTGAAAACATTATAGACTTTTGTGTCGGCGTGGTTCAGAACCAAGAAACCGAGTTCCTTCCAACTAGGCCTCCACCACTTCAATCCTCCACCAAATGCAAGCTCATATAAGGGAGACAAAGAGGTTTTCCATCAATAAGGGGAGAGCTTGAGGGTTGAACAATGTGTTAAGACTTAAAGGACAAAGGGATGAAGACTCAATATGAAGTAAATAATTTCTCCAGAGTAACTTTACTCTCAAAGTTGAACTCTCTCTCTTTTTCCATAGCTCGAAATTGGCTTCTTTATAGCCTTCAAAATGCAATTGAAGGGCCGAGTCATAAATTTTCCAGTATATGGAAGGCCAAGGATCAGAGATCTCATGTTGTTACATGGAAACCCAACATTTAATTTTGATTTTCTGGCACAAATCTCGATGTTTCGTGGGTTGTAGTGGAGCAGCCAGTGTATACACTTGTTGTACAGCTTGTAAGGTGCATACAAGTGGAAAAATATTTATTTTTGTCTCTAGATTTATCAATCAGGGAAAGTAATTCTGCATGGGGGGATGGAGTAAGGCCCTCTCTGCAAGATTGCATAGGGTGAAGCAAATCTTTCTCTAACAGTGACTTATTATAAAAATAGGTCCATTACTTAGGTCATGTCAACTCTAAGGAAGGAGTGGAAATTGATACCAACAAAATCAAAGCCATTATGGATTGGCCTACAAAAAAATATGTAGTTGATATCATATCCTTTATGGGCCTAGCAGGATACTACAGAAGGTTCATAAAGGGGTTTTCCAACATTGGTTATACAATCACCTCCCTTCAAAAAAGGCGAGTTAAATTTTTTTGGATAGCAGAGTGTGAGGAGAGTTTCCAATAGCTGAAATACCTCTTAACTAATTCACCTGTGCTAAAAATTGTAGATCCAAACAAGGACTTCATTTTGTACACAGATTCCTGCAAGGAAGGACTCTGAGGATTCCTTATGAAAGAAGGGCATGTAATTTGTTATCAATCCAGAAAATTGAATGAGCATGAAACCAATTATGTGATGCATGACTTGGAATTCGCTGCCATATTACATGCTTTAAAATTGTGGAGGCATTACCTCCTAGGTAGAAAATTTGTACTTATGACAGACTATAGTGGGCTGAGATATTTTTTTGATCGGCCCAAGATAAATGCAAGATAAACTAGGTGGATGGCTCTCCTTACTAAATTTTATTTTGAAATCAAACAAATCAAGGGAAAAAAGAATAGGGTGGTTGAATCCCTCAGTAGAAGCATGAAAGTGATTCACTTGGAAGCAACAAATTCTTGTGAAACAAACATCAAAGAAAGGGTTAAAATTCCATAAGAAATAGATGAGTTTTTCAAAATCGTAAGAGTATACCTAGAGCAGGAGCCCATAGGGATAAAGTATGATGGCTATAAATTATTGAATGATGGCCTACTAACTTACAAAGGTAGGTTGTATATTCAAAATTGTGATGACTTAAAGAGGTTCATCGTGGATGAACTACATAAAACACCATATGCAGGTCATCCTAGTTATCCAAAGATGATAGAAGCCACTAAGAAATTTGTTTACTAGCTAGGAATGAAAAGGACATAGTTGAGTTCTTAGCCAAGTGTTTTGAATTCCAGTAGGTTAAAGTGGAGCAAATTCATCCAGCACGGCTATTGCAGCCTCTACCAATCCCAAAATGGAAATGGGAAACCATCTTCATGGATTTTATCACATGATTCCTTGAATCAACCAAACAGAATGATGTCATTATGGTAGTTGTGGACAATTTGAGCAAGGTTTCTCACTTTATCCCTGTAAAATAAACTTGTAAGGCAATAGACATTGCCAATATTTTCATGAAATAAATATTTATATTCCATGGAATGCCTAAGTAAATCATATCAAGAAGAGATGTTAAATTTACTTCAAATTTTTGGAAGTCTTTGTTTGTTGGTTTTGGGACTAAATTTTTATTTAGTACA
>ML857307.1:17420-44493 GCA_009831015.1 Picea engelmannii
ACATAAGCATCACAACCAAACACTCTAAGATGTTGAAGAGAGGGTTTCTTTCCAGACCATACCTCATGTGGAGTTTTATCATCCAACATTGATGAAGGTGATCGATTGACCAGGTAACATGTTGTACCCATTGCCTCTGCCCAAAATTCTTGTCCTAACCTGACACCGTTGAGCATGCTCCTTGATTTTTCCATCAATGTCCTGTTCATCCTTTCTACAAATCCATTCTGCTGAGGAGTGTATGGAGTAGTCTTCTGCCTTGTTATACCACACTTCTTGCAGAATTATTCGAATTCATTTCTGCAGAATTATCCACCATTATTTGTTCTCAATACCTTTATTTTCTTCTCTGTCTGATTTTCTACCAGAGCCTTAAACTCTTTAAATTTATCAAATACCTCAGATTTCTTTCTAAGAAAATAAATCCATGTGTTCCTTGAAAAATCATCTATGAATGAAACATAATACACAGATTTACCTAGGGATGGAACAAGAACAGGTCCAAACACATCACTGTGTATCAACTCTAATATCCACGTTGCTCTTGTAGCACCAGATGAGAATCTTACTCGATTCTGTTTACCATATATGCAATGTTCACAGAAATCAAAATCCAAAGTCCAATTAGACATACCTTCAACCATACCTTTACTGTGTAGTGTTCGAAGGCCCTTTTCTCCAATATACCCCAGTCTTTGATGCCAGAGCATGGTCTTCTTTTCTGGGACAATATTGGTCTTGTTTCCTTCATTTCTCTGCTTAGGGACAACAGAACTGTTACACCTATTAGTATAAGTTTTTCCCAACAACTTGTACAGATTTCCACACCAAACTCCCCTCATCAACACCATTGCTCCTCATACCATCTTGCAAGTGTTCTTTCCAAATACAGTATTCAGTCCTACATCATCCAACTTGCTTACAGATATTAGGCTCCTGGCTAGTTTTGGAATGTGAAGAACCTGAGGATGTGTTCTAATCCTTCCATCTTTTAGCAACAACTTAACCCTTTCACATCCCATGATTTTTGTTGTCGAGTCATCTCCTAGGAATACATCACCACCATCATATTTTTCATATTCAGAGAACCACTCCCTGTGAGGATTCAAGTGGTATGACACACTTGAGTCGATCAACCATACATCATGTTCTGCATGTGTACCTGTAGATGCCAGGTAAACATCACCTCCTTCTTCAATGGAGGTTTTTGTCTTTGTGGAAGAGGTACTATCAGATCCCTTTGGTTTTTCAACCTTCTTAGACTTACAATCTTTCTTATAATGCCCTGTTTTACCACACTTCCAACATTTCCTCAAATATTTTCCTGGAGACTTAGATCTACCTGTAGATTTAGATCTCCCCCCCGAAGACTTACCAGGATTCCTGTCTTGGGTATGACCTCTTACAAATAAAACGTTTGTGCTATGACCATCCATGCTTTTCTACCTCATCTCTTCAAATAACAAGGATTCAACTACATCCTCATACTTCAATGTAGATTGAGTGGTACCACCTATTGCTACAACCATATTATCCCAAGAGTCTAGAAAAGAACATAACAAAGTAATACACTTATCTTCTTCTGCAATCGTAATATTAATAGAGACAAGTTGACTTACCAGAGTATTAAAGGCATTTAGATGTTCCGTCACAGAATCTCCATCTTCCATCCTAAGATGACACAACTTCTTTCAAAGAAACAACTTGTTTACCAGGGAATTTGATTGATACAAATTCCCCAACTTATCCCATAGTTCCTTCATTGTAGATTCTCCCGAGACATTCAACAACACCGAATCTTCCAAGCAGAGTCGAATAGTACTCCTTGCTCTTCTATCCAACTTCTCCCAATCTTCCTTTGACATACCAGCAGGTGGTGTACTAGTAGTTTGTGTACTAGTAGGTTGTGTACCAGTAGCCTGTGTGCTAGTAGACGGTGTAACAGTAGGCTGTGTACCAAGATCCACAACGATCCATTGTTCTTTGTCTACAATAAGGTCCTCCATCTTGATTTTCCATAGCTCAAAGTTTTTACCATTGAACTTCTCTATCTCGATTCTAGAAGAGCTCGCCATTCCTCTTTATACACTCGAATAACCACTGCAAAATCTCCCACTAAATCCAGGTTTATCACAGACCCAAGATCAACTTGATCTATCAAGACCAAGCCAAACCCTAAAAAACAAAGGCGTCCCTCTGAAGCCAAAAACGAGATCTGATACCACATGTAAGTTTTAAACCTGTGAAGTAAAGAAATGCATATAGATTTGTAAGAAAAACATAATTTAATCAATGGCTCATACACAAAGTACACAGAGATTTTATACCGGAAACCCTCAACCAAGAAAACCTTTCTTATATTCATTATCTCAAATTTCACCATTCACCATACAATATATAAAATGTTTTTAGGTATTCCGTAGATACCAAAACCCTAATCCCTTAATCTAGGATTAATTTAGAAAACCGCAAAAAATAGAAAAATCCGCTAAAAATAGCAAAAACCACCAGACGCATTTGTCGAATCGTCAGACGCAGTGGTCGAATCTGACGTGCCCACACACACACATGCAAATAATATAACACATACCCAATAGTTTTTGCCTCTACAAGCTTAGATGTATTTATATACATTTACAAGAAACTGAATAATAAATGCAATCCCTATCCATATTCTAACTTGGTCTATTTGGTTGTAACCAACACAGAATAATAGGATCCAAACCTGATCTTGGTAATTTGTTGTCACCAAATCCCAACAATCTCCACCTTGACAACAATTAACCTGATACCTTGCTCCTTCCTTTTGTTCATCACCTTTTCTGCAAGCCAAGAGAAGCCAAGCACCATTGCAACTTCTCTAATAAAATTGGTTTCATGATCTCGCCTATGTGACTTGCACGAGTTTGGATTTCCTGAGGGGTCAGTCCACCTCCAACATTTCTTCCACAATTTTTTTGTGAAACATATTTAGTGATATATCTCCTTCTATCCAAAACACCTGTAAAATATACATTACAACTATCACAGACCATCTCAGTGTAACCATTATAGATGACATTTGTGCTTCTCAAACGCTGAAGCACCCATTTCACTGCAACACTTGAATCTGTCCCGTATCTGAAAACATCATTAGCATGTGAAACATCTGGTTTTAACCATTTCATCACATACAACAGACCTCCTATTGAACTTACATGAGACATAACCTTTTCTTCTTTATAGACATGCCCTATACTTGAAGAAAACATATAATGGAAATCAAGAGGGATAAAACCTGGTTCTACAATGTTCATACTGAAGTCCAACCACATCTTACCATTACCATCTCTGTGTACTTCTATGCCCTTAATTTGTTTTGCTGCTCCTTGATCCCTCATCTGAATTGTCGTGTCCATCTGAGTCACTTTCTTACTGATTTTATCCATGCTTCAGCTTGCATCGAGCATATCATCAACAAAGAACATCAAGACTGTGAATGTACTACAAACAGTATAGTCATTCCTACCCTTTGAAAAATTCTGACTCACTATGAAGGATTCAAACATCTTGTATATTTACCTAGGTACCAATAGGCCATACAATGAATTACCTAGCATGCAAACAAATTTACCGTTGCGATCTTGAATAAACCCTTTTGGTTGTTCCATACATACTATATATCTGTCAATGATGACCTTGTGAGAAGTAGGATCCCACACACATCCCTTTATACCACCATCATAACTTGCAGAGATATAAAACAAGCATGAATTCCGAAACAAATATTTTAAGTCTAGAAATGATTTACCGCTTACCAATACCTGCAATTCTTTCTTGCTCTTATGACCTTGATGCTTCTACCATAAACAAGAAGATACACCTGTCACTTCAAATGCTACTTTAGTACTCCCTTCCATCTTATAAAGGTTATCAACTTCTGTTGCCTTCATCACTACTAAATTCCCTTTCGACAATGTGAGAGCTCCATTTTGACCTGTATACTTATAGCCACATGAATCCAACACTCCTAATGAAAAAAAAATTGATTTAAGCTCAAGTACATATCTAACATCCATTAATTCCCTAACAATACCATTGAACATCCTGATTCTAATACTGCCAATCCCAACAATTTTACAGGGAACACAATTTCCCATGAACACTACACCCTCATCAACAGATTGGTAAGAAAAGAACCAATTTCTATGTGAGCACATGTGGTGGGAGGCACCTGAATCTAACTGCCATTCTTCTTGATATTGTAAATTACTAGAAATGGATAAAACTTGATCAATCATACATGAATTTTTTACAGCCAAATTTTCTTCCTTTGTAGAGTTTTCGTCAGATTCCTTTCTCTTCCAACAATATTTATTGAGATATCCTGTTTTTCCACAGTACCAACATTTTTCTTTACCCTTTCTATGTCTTGACTTAGATTGGAAAGAACTTCTCTCATTCTTCTCTGTGGTTCGACCTCTGATCAACATCGCCTCTGAAGTTGAGGTTTCTTTACTATATTTTCTCCTCATCTCCTCAGCCAACAAATCTCCCACAATAGAGTCATAATCTAAAACTTATGTTGAGATAAAGCTAATAGAGGTGACTAGATTATCCGAAGACTCAAGCAACAAACACAATAGTGTAATAGCCTTATCTTCATCTTCGAATTTAACTTCCATACTAGTCAATTGAACTATAAGGGTATTAAAGGTATTTAAATGGTCAACAACTTTTGTACCTTCTTTCATCCACAAACTGTACAGTTGTCTCTTGAAGTAGATTCTACTCGTCAAGGATTTCGTCATATATAGACTTTCCAACTTCATCCACAAACTGACTGTTGTCTTCTTCGAGACAACATTGAACAAAACATCATCTGCCAAACACAGGCATATGGCACTCAATGCTCTCGCATCCATCTCATCCTAGTCATCATCTGTTATGGTCGCAGGTTGCTTTGATTTTCACAAAAGCGCCTTCACCACGCCTTGTTGCATGATCAGATCGTGCATCTTGAGCTTCCAGAGCTCAAAGTTGTTTTTACCGCCGAACTTTTCAACTTCAAACTTCGAACTCTGTATCTTAGCCATTAGCACAAAAAATCTCTCAATATCCACTGCTTATAAAACCCAAGGCCCTTTTAAAATAATATAACCTTATACTCAAAAGGTTGAACCCATAAAATTATTGGTGAAAAATATTTTTATATCTTAATAAAAAAACCTTTTATTAATTCCACCAAGAAACTCCAACTCTTTAAAATAATAGTTAAATTATTATTTAACTAGGGAAATGGTACAAGATGAATAACATTTCCAACAAAAGGACAAAGGCTTCCTGAACATGCAATTTGAATCAAAAATTGATCTAACAAATGGATTGCAGACAGGTCCATGGCTTTTTAGAAAGATATCCTTGGTCTCTCTCTACTGATTGTTCCCATTAAAGGAATTTGTTTAAAAATTGAGTTGGTGAGAAAAAGACACATTCGTAACCAACTAGAGAGTTGTTTTGGATCTTGCGGCAGTTTGGAGATTGGAATTCATGGATCTTGGCCATAGTCTAGAGATTAGATTGCCATAGCTTCACCCACACTTTTCTTGGATGGTGGAGAATACTACAGGGTGTTAGGTTTGCCCTTGTTTATAAATAATATTTTACAATGGTTTCAAGTTTCAACTATTGTAGCGAGATATCATTTTCAATAATATTCTGTATACAGTTTGTTTCACAGGGCAAACCCAAAACTTAATGGCTTATGCACATATACATATTAAACTATTAAACTATTAACCCTTCTCAACCTAAACTCAGATCAGATGACACATTCCACAAGCACAAAAAATGGTTTCTAGAAGCATAACTATAGCTTTAGTTATTCCCAAGTTAGATAACAATCATTGGATTATGATGTTCCAGGTAACAACAAAGCTTAATTCTGTTGGTGGTGAGGTAATTGTAAGATCCATCCAACCATGTATACTGCGTTTCAAGGGTACATAGGTTCATTTATGGAGACTCTATATCTGTGTTGGATGTTAGATTTCAATCTGATTTCCATGTGTAATCAACCAGATCTATTAGGAATTATAAGCGTATGAAGTCTTGAATTTATGTGGGATTGGCTTCAACTCCTATGGTATGTAGAAAAATTAGGTTTCAACCACTGGCATACCTTGAGGTTATTTATGTAGAAGAAGGGATTGTAACATAAAAGTTGATAGAGTGAGGAGGCAACCTAAAAAAAAGAGAAAAATCCTTTGGGTAAATTTTTGGAGTTTTTACCATGCCATCCATTGACCTCCTAGTTCCCATAGACTCATTGATCGAGCATTTCTTATGATGCGATCCTTCCAGTAAAATAAGTAATCAAAATATAATTCTCATTCTATGCATTATTTTCTCAACCAGTGAATGATCCAAAATAGCATCAAACTAAGGTGGCTTACCTTGTTGTAGGACTTGGCCATAAACCTTTTGGGTTCCTCCTAAGTAATTCCAATTTGTTGGAACAATTGTCTTAAGGGATAGCAGAGGACTCAAAGGCAGTATAATTTTCCACCATACAAAATCACTAAAGGAACTATATAAGCCTACATATCTAGGGTGGGAGGGGGTGTAGTGAAAATTGAGATGGCTATCAATACAATGATGATGAAGAGATTAATGAAGACTCACACAATAGTAAATGATGACGAACCTAACCCTGATAGTCAAACATTTTCTTCATCTCCCCAAGAACTATCATCCATCCTAACTTCACCAAGTCATGTAAAATATCAAATATACTAAATCTGTATGGAAAATAATATCTAGAAATATTGATAGGAAAGTTATTCTAGAAATTGTTTGCCACATGTTTCTACTAGTTCGAATTTGTGAGCATGGACGCATAGACATTCAACTGATTAATCAATTTTCTTAGCAAAGTATAATTTAAAAAATAACTTGCAAGTAATCTTTTCCTGAATAAGATAGTGTAAATGAACAAAAAGATTTTTTCATGGAATGAAAAAACTTTTTATTCCATCAAAAAGAAGAATATACATGTTGCCATCCATAAAAAGACTGTCCTTTCCATTTTCATATACATTTTTCGATTCTATTTATCACTTTCAGACCTACAAGTCCCCTAGCATGCCTCTAACATTCCTTACATGTCTTGATACTTAAAAAAAAATACATATTTAACCCTTTTGTCAACATGATCTGAATTTTCCCTGGATGGGGTGCTTGTCAGCTCTCAAGATCAAGTGGTTGCAGACTCACAACACGTGGGCACAGGCTCTCAACATATGGATTTAGGATCTCAACTTGTCGCCTCACGCATTAACCTGGAGGATTTGAACAATCTGGAGGGTGTCCTTTGGAGGTCGGATGGAGCAAGAGGCAATTATGGCAACCATGGGAAGACAAGAGATAACCTGATCCTTTGCACTCACATTATCCTCTGTACCCTTATTCAGAAAAGGTAATCGAAATGGTAGTGGGGAACTTCCTCAGGACGACGAGTCTGATCTCAGACATGAAGAAGGGCTGATAGCCACAACTTCAAATCATTCGACCACTCCAGAACAACATGATTAAGGAAGCTGCTGATGATTGCTCGATCGATTTCACTTAGGAGTTAAGCATGTTAAAAGGGGATTGCGATAGTTATGCTTATGGTTTTTTTCCTCTTTGGTATACGAACACTACCTCTCTTTTCTTAACTATTCAACATGCTTAATTCTCTCTCTCCTTGGTCTAGACATGGCTCCCAGAGGCTGAAAACCCCGTTCTTCCTCCCTCCAGCCTTCTCGTGCTGCAGAAGCGACCATTGATGCAAACGAAGTTTTTGAGGACTTTGTCCTAGAGGAAGACAAAGATAAAATGTTTGAGCTTGAAGCAGAGGTTTGATTAACTAGAGAGTTTAAAGAAGATGATGAGGTCGAGTTTTAGGTGGGGGGTTTTATTTCCAATCTGGGGTGTACTCGAACCAGAAACTTGAAATTCTACCACACCCTGGAGCTCTATTGGCACACCAAAACCATGGTGGCCATGCGTATGCTACCCAAGGAGCAAGACTTTTTCCAGCTAAAGAGATGACCGGAAGACCTAGAGATCCATAATGCCTAACTACTTGAGGTAATTACATGGCTAGTTAATTGCCAAGGAAGCACTTTTGTCCGCCTGACTATGTACCCTGTGGGTCCCGAAAGTTCAGATGTAGTTGCTTGGCAAGGAACTAAAGGTCACATCTACTCCGAGGCTCAGCATGATCAATGATTTATGCTTCTTAGTTTATAGGCTTTTACTATGTTTCCTAGTTTTTAAGGCTACTATGAACATGTTGATGTTTTGGGCAGCATCGAGCAAACATTCTCCTCAGATTGGCCATGTGACTTGGCTAAGGAGAATGATAGTATTTATCCTTTATCAATGACTTGAAAAGGACTAACAAAGACTCGGGGCACATATGCATCGGGCAGACATTCTCCCCAAATGGCCATGTGACTTGGCTAAGGAAAATGGCCCAGGGTGTTGATGTTCTCCATGTATTAGCATCAGGCAGACATTCTCCTCAGATGGCCATATGAATTGGCTAAGGAGAATGACCTAGGTGTAGTCTGTATCCTTGATCATGTGACTTGACAAGGATTGACAGAGAGTCTAGGTGCTATGTGGGAAATGAGCACATCAACTAGGTGCATGCCATAGAAGATTACATCAACCAAGCTCAAGGAAAACCTTTCTAGAAAAGAAGAAGTGTCAAGAAGACAAGACTATGCCCATATGACCATTAAAGAATCCCTAGGAAGCAATTGAAGACCCAGGAAGAGAAGTCAGCCCTGTTATAGCACAATTTGTAGGTTGGGAAAAGCCTGACCCAACCACAAAGAAAGTGCTACAACTTGGGAATCCTACACCCAATGTCACCTCAATGTAGGTCCCACACTTCAAGGGTGTTTAGGTCACTCTAGGGAGGTGATCCTAGTGACCCTAGGGAGATTGAGATGGAGATGGAGGGAAATGGACGTGAAGCCCCTAGAGGTCAAGTCTAATTGGAGTGAAATGTGTGGAATGAAGTCTTGGGAAGGTCCAAGGGTTGCCAAGTATGTTGAGTAACCTGCAAATGGTGAAGTACATGCCCGAGACACAAGAAAATACACTTTGCAATGATGTATGTTAGTTGGATCAACAAGTTAAGCTTGTTGTCCCTAATTTGCATCAATATATAACAGTATATATCAGCAATAATATGGTACTATAAGGTGCTCAATAAATGCTAGAGATCAAGTAGAAAATGTAAGAGAAAGACTAATAAATGACTAGCTAAACTCAAGATGAAAAACCAATATTCTAGCAATAAAAGATAAGGTTGTTGTAAACACTTGTCTGCATCAAATTATATCCGCCTTATGGCTGTAACATTCAATGTATTACAACAAGAAAATCAGCCACTGAAATCCCCTCAAGATTTGCCAAAAAGTGTGTTGGACCAAGGAGGATAAGTGTGCAAACTTTGAGCAAAATCCAATGGTTGATAAGAGAGTTATTCAAGCAAATGAGTTAGGTTTTATGCAGCCCTAATGGCCGAAGATGTAATTTTGTAACAACATCAAGAAGTAGCCCCTTGATGGAGATGCCCTAGTGGCTGTGAGGTGCCCAAGGCACAAGGAATACAATCCACTTTGTAAGAAGTAAAAATCACTGAAAATCATGTTTCCCAATGCAATATTTTGTTTCTCCAATGCAATAATAAATAACTAGTGCTCTTAATTATTAGGTTAATGGGGCCATGAAAAGAAAGAGCTAGAGAAGATACCTCCTTGGGAGTGTAAGCCCTTTTACTTCCCAATGCAAGTTTCTCTAACTAGGGTTTAAGCTAAGAGGGTGTATGCCCTTATACTTCTCTTAACAAACCCTTATATATCCAATGAAATGAAGCATACAATGATGAAGACTATGGTGGGGGTGTATGCCCTTATACTTCCCACCTAGCTCCTAGCACAATAACCTTGACTTGAAGCAAATGATAGATTGAGAGTAAAAACCATACCAATTCAAGGAAAAATGCCAAGATAATCCACCACAATAACAAGAGAGAAGCCTTCCAAGGCTAGCGCATCACTCTCATCAACCATAACATCAAGAGATAACCATAAACAAGAGCTAAAAGAGACAATCTTCCCAAAGATAGCGAAAATTGCAGACCAATACTTATCACAATGAGGGAGAGTTATGTTAAAATGAGATCTTATGATCTCTTATTTGTACAAATGTCACCAAGGTGACTTGTCCACAAATTAAGGGGTAAACCACAAGATTAGGGGTCAACAACTCTAATATTTCCCCATTTAACAAAGTAATATTAAACAATTCATTTAAAGTTTCACTTTTGCACAAATACACCTTAATTTTACAAGGATGTCTCCCCTTTAGGGAACGTTTTGTCACTTTGAAGAAGTCGTTGGTGTTGGAGAAGCATGGGTAGGCCTCCAAAGGCTACATGTCAAGAATCTAAATTATCTCATCATGGTGAAGACCATATTCTCCTCAAAATGTCCATGTGTCAATGAGTGGCACCTCACCACCAAGCCCTAGCCCCCAAACATGACGTCAAGCTAAAAAAGAGGACGTTTTGCCTCTCTTTGGCAAATCGTTTGGCAAGTGAGGGTTGAGCTATGTCGTCCAATTCATCATCAAGGCATTCCAAATTTGATCCATCTCATCCGGCATGCAGGCCCTTGGCATCCAACCTGTGGGCTTGTAGCCCCATGGAAGCCAAATCTAGGCTTGTTCTCCCAAAACTGTCCACCAACTAGGTCCTGCAAAGACAAATGAGCACGCCCTCCAAGGATCTCAAGTCATAACAACATGATAAGTGAATCCAATCAATATAGAAGCCATCTAAGCATGTGCATCAAAGACATTATGCGACTTGTCAAGCTTGAATATGGGAGGGTTGGCGAGGTGTCCTATTGGGTAGATCTTGCCCTAGGTCAAGGAGAGTTTCCAAGAGATCCCTCTCTAAGCCATGTAAAGTGGATGAAGTGGTTGGGGTCAAGACTCAATGAGAATGGGGCTCATGACATACAAGGGGTCATAGTGTCTCAGTCATGGGTGCCTTTGTAGAGGGTATGTCGTACCTTCGTCCACAATGCACTTTTTCCAAGCCCATCAATTGCCTTTTAACTTTTTTTCTTTGTATTTTCTTTCAATATAGCATAAGGAGAGATTGAAGGTCACTACCCTGGCGTGGTGACTAGATGACGACAATGTCACCCACAAATAGCTAGTGGAAATGAGAAGGTTGGCTCGTGATGAGACCCCCTTTCTCTCAGCCATGCAACTAAGAGCCATTACCCTGGTTTGGTGACCAGATGACGGTAATGTCATACCACTAGATATTCATGGACGTGATAGGTCGGCTTGTGATGAGACCTCCTATCCTTCAACTAACTTTTTAAGCGTTCTTTATTATATTGTGGGTCCCCTTTACTCAAAGATAAGCGTTTCATTGCTTTCTTGGGTGATCCCTGGGCGAAGCATCTAGAAGGTTTATACAAGGATTTATCTTTTACCCAACATCAACCCCTCTGCACCTTCAACCCCTTCTTCCCATAAAATGAGGGACAACCCCTTCTTGGGTCAATACACCCTAAAATCCCAAGAGATGAGGAAATGGAGGGGAGCAATGATGGAAAGTGGTAAGTATGGTCAGGAACGATATGATGGCTCATTAAGGGAGTTCCCAGTAGAAAACCCATATCCAAGGAAAACCACTTACTAGGGCACAATGTCAACCACCAAGGTGAAGCATGGAAAAAGACATAATGTCCAAGCATATATCATGAAATCTAGAGAAATATAAGATACAACATAATCAAATGGATTAAATATTGCAATGATGCTTACCATAATACTGACTTGCACCCAATGGAGCAAGGCCCACTGCCTTCCAGAAGCTAGTTGGTGTGGTGGATGCCATCTGCAAACCTGTGACCATCTGTGATGGTGAGAAGGGTTTCCATCTGTGCAAAAGGGTATTTTTGGTCATGTAGTCTCTCGGCATTCCATATCTGCAACCTGAGGGCCTCGAGAGATAATCTCATTAGTTATCCACAAAATGGGGATAATAGGCCCGACATGGAAAATACATGTGACTTGAAAAATATAAATAAAGGCTCATTTCATTTCATTTGACACACTCACTCATCTCTCATTGAAGAAAGAAGGCGCAAGTTTCAAGGAGGTCTTATTTGGGGTAAAATTCACTGCAACTTGAAGTTCTTGGTATTCTATCTTGTGTGCTCCCTCTTGGGAGTTGCGCTAGGCTTCAGAGGTGACTCTTTGATATCTCTTGGTCTATTTTGATGGTGATAAACTTATAAACTCTTGAATTTATTCTTCTATAAGAAAGGTTGTTGGGTTTTCTCCCAAAGTTGGGTTTCCTAGGATAAATTCTTGTGTTCTTGTGTCTACTGTGCATGGTTAATATTTCTAGATCTTGTTATTTCTGTTGCATTGTAACAATTGATATTTTCAGTGTAGTTATTCTATGATAATTGTGGCATGAAAGAAAATTTTTCATTGAAATTATAAAACAATAACTATGAGATCTGAGAATCAGAAAATTCAACATGGTTTCAGAGCTTTGTTGAAATATTGCCACTACATAGTCACAGAACTAGATCTCATCTGAAAATCGTTGGACACTTTTCTTGAAGCGTTGAGGCTAATTCTTGCATAAACTAACTTTCCCTAACTCAACGCACCTACTGGTGCTCCTAGATTTCCAAAACGTCAAGGTTGAATTTTGGTCAAAGTCAAAGTCAAAGGTTGACTTTTGGTTAAAGTCAAAACATCTAGTCAAAATCAAAAGTCAAAGATGGTGTCCAACTTCAGAATAAAAACCAATTGTTCTTGTTCTTGTATTGTTCCAAGCAGGTTACCATGAAGACAAAGAAATAATGTTCCCTTGTCTCCACTCTTACAGACAATATTGCTGATAACAGTGATACCTGGTTGGTTGACAGTGGTGCTTCTAGGCACATGACAAGTTACTGAAATTCTCTCAAAAGTTTGACAAAGAAGAACTCATCATTACAAGTGGAACTTGGAGACATTGCCAAGTATGCAGTAAAAGGAGTTGGAACCACATCATTCCAACTAGAATATGAAAACTCTCTACATATGAATGATGTCTTGTTTGTACTAGGACTAAGAAAGAATCTACTCTCTATCTCAACATTGGAGGATAAAGGCTATAGAGTTGCATTTGTGGATGGACAAGTTCTCATATGGCCTAAGGATTTGAACATTGACACGACATAAGTGATTGGTGTTCGAGAGGGAGGATTGTAAAAACTATCAATATGTCCAGTCTAGACATTGATACATGATAACACCAACTTATGTGAGCTATGGCATCAAAGATAAGGCCTTACCAACATTATGGAAGATGGTTACAGGTATTCCAGAGCTCCAAGAAGAACATGAAGGCATTTGCAGAGGATGTACTCTTGGTAAGAATACCAAGGGACCTTATCCAAGCAGTGATAGTAGATCCAAAGGAATCTTGGATCTAGTGCATTCAAACATATGTGACATTCTTTGGGAGGATTCTTGTACCATGTGACATTCATTGATGATTTATCCCGGAAGACATGTATCTACTTCATAAAGACTAAGGATGAAGTATTTATCAAGTTCCAAGAGTTCAAGGCTCGGGTAGAGAACTTTACGGGGAAGAAGATCAAGGTTTTAAGAACATATAATGGAGGAGAATATACTTCCAAAGACTTCAACGATTTCTGCAAGAAAGAAGGGATCATGAGGGAGTTGACAGTTCCTTACAACCCCCAACAAAATGGTGTTGTAGAAAGGAAGAACATATCTATTGTGGAGGCAGTCAAGGCAATGGTTCATAATCAAAATCTACCCATGTTCTTATGGGAAAAAGCATCCAACCCAACAATCTATATTCAAAATAGAAGTCCTCATCGGATATTGGAAGATAAGACTCCTGATGAGGCATTCACATGAGTGAAGCCAGCGGTCAACAATCTCAGGATTTTGGTTGTCCAAAATACATTCATGTACCCAAGCAGAAGAGGATGAAGCTAGAACACTCCAGAAAGGAGGGCACCTTTGTTGGATATAGAAAAACTTCAAAAGCCTACATAATCTATATAGGACAACATTAGATCAAAGTTAGCCATGATGTTACCTTTAATGAAGAGATAGCTTTTAGGAGATCCAGAGAATCTCACATAGACATTGTTAGTGAGGAGTAGGAGGTTCCAAAGGATGATAATACATCCAAATAGTCCAGCTGATAATCCTTTAGACCATCAAGAAGAGCCAACAAGACTAGTTGATCTACCTAGAGACGTTGCAATGACCAGAAAGAGGCCATCATGGTTTCATGATACTTTGCAGGATGCAGAAGGACATGCAACTCCTCGTGGTACTTTCAGGGAGAGCAAGAGACCTAAAAGGTTCTCAAGTTATATGGAAATGATGAGCCACATAATTGATTTAGAACCTTCCAGTTATGAGGAAGCAACTGACCAACATGTCTAGAAAGATTCCATGACGGAGGAGTATCAGTCCATCATGAAGAATGATGTGTGGGAGTTCATTCTGAGACTAGAAGGGAAGTCGGTATTAACTCCCAAGTGGATTTATAAAATCAAGCATGCAACAGATGGAAACATTGAAAAGTACAAACCCAGGTTTGTGGCAAGAGGGTTCTCCCAGAAAGAGGGAGTGGATTATGAAGATAAATCTTCTCTAGTCGCCAGGTACACTTCCATTAGGACCATTATTTATCTTGCTTCAGTTATGGGTTGAAAATTAGATCAGATGGATGTAAAGATCAAATTCCTCAATGGTGTGATTGATGAAGAAGTGTACATAGAGAAACCTCAAGGTTTTGTGATACATGGGAACGAATCCCATGTTTGCAGATTAAAGAAGGCACTATATGGACTCAAGAAGGCACCCAGAGCATGATACTCCCATATTGATGGATAATTGATGATCTTGGGGTTCACCAAGAGTGATGTAGATCCCAACCTTTACTACAAGGTTTTTGATGGTGATCCCTTGATCTTGGTGCTATATGTTGATGATCTGTTCCTCATGGGAGTAGAATGGATCATTATCATGTGTAATAGGGAGTTGGACTTAGAATTTGAGATGAATGATATTGGCTTGATGCACTATTTCTTGGGATTGGACGTATGGGAGAGACCAGGCGAGATTTTCCTTGGACAAGGAAAATATACAGTTGATATTTTGCGTAGATTTGGTATGATGGAATGCAAGTCCATGGTTACACCTATGAAGACAAATCTGAAGAAGTTGAGTGATTCTACTTCAGATTCAGATTTGGTGGATCCCACTATGTATAGGGAGTTGATTGGATCCTTGATGTGCCTGGTTAACACCAGGTCAGATATTTTCTTTGTAGTAAACACCTTGGGCCAGTTTATGGTAGAGTCGAGACACTACCATTGGATTGCAACAAAGCATGTGTTGAGGTGCCTACATGGTACAGTTGGATATGGCCTCAAATATGTCTTTGGTGGTGAAGTGAAGCTGCAGGGATATGCAGATTCTGACTAGGAAGGGAGTGCATTGGACAGAAAGAGCACCTTGGTGTGTTGCTTCAACTTAGGATCAGCTATGATATCCTAGATTAGTAGGAAACAGACTTTTTTAGCACTCAGTACATCAAAAGTTGAGTATATCTCAACCAGTGTCGCAAGTCATGAAGCAGTATGGCTCCAAAAACTACTTGCAGGACTATTTGATTAGAAGCTAGAGATGACCTTGATACATTGTGATAACCAAAGATGTGTCAAGTTTTCAGAAAACACAGTATTTCATGACAGGTCTAAGCATATTTAGATCAAATACCACTTCATCCGAGACATGGTACAGAAGGGAGCAGTGAAGCTCCAGTACATATCCAAATATGAGTAGATTGTAAACATTCTCACCAAACCTCTGTCAAAGGCGAAGTTCAAATACTTCAGGGACATGCTTGGCGATATGCATAAAGTTTCCCTCATTGAGAGGGAGTTTTGATGTTTTGGGCAGCATCAGGAAAGCATTCTCCTTAGATTTTCCATGTGACTTGGCTAAGGAGAATGGCCCAGGCATAATCTTTATTCTTGATCATGTGACTTGACAAGGACCGACAAAGACTCAAGGCACATATGCATCGGGAAAACATTCTCCTCAGATGACCATGTGAATTGGCTAAGGAGAATGGCCCAATGTGTTGATGTTCTCCATGTATTAGCATCATGCAGACATTCTCCTTAGATGTCCATATGACTTGGATAAGGAGAATGGCTCAGGTGTAGTCTCTATCCTTGATCATGTGACTTGACAAGGATTGACAGAGAATCGAGGTGCTATGTGGGAAATGAACACATAAACTAGGTGCATGCTAGAGAATATTACATCAACAAGGCTCAAGGACAACCTTTCTAGAAAAGAAGAAGTGTCAAGAAGACAAGACGATGCCCATCTGACCATTAAAGAAGCCCCAGGAAGAAATTGAAGACCCATGAAGAGAAGTCGACCCCACATGGAAAAGACATGTGACTTGAAAAATATAAATAAAGGTTCATTTCATTTCATTTGACACACTCACTCACTCATCTCTCACTCAAGAAAGAAGGCGCATGTTTCAAGGAGGTCTTATTTGGGGTAAAATTTGTTGCAACTTGAAGTTCTTGGTATTCTATCTTGTGCACTACCTCTTGGGAGTTGCGCTAGGCTTGGGAGGTGACTCTTTGATATATCTTGGTCTATTTTGATGGTGATAAACTTGTAAACTCTTGAATTGATTCTTCTATAAGAAATGTTGTTGGGTTTTCTCCCAAGGTTGGGTTTCCCAAGATAAATTCTTGTGTTCTCATGTCTATTGTGCATGGTTAATATTTATAAATCTTGTTATTTTCGTTGCATTGCAACAATTGATATTTTTAGTGTATAGTTATTCTATGATAACTGTAGCATGAAATATTTTTTTGCATTGAAATTATAAAACAATAACTATCAAATCTGAGAATAAAAAAATTAAACAAAACAATCTTGATATAAAAGGACCCGATATGAACTTTGCTTTTAAACTTTTAACTTAGTTACTCCATGACAAAGCTTGGTTTCCCCTCTGGGGTAGGCATATTTTTCGGTTTTTGATGGTTTTATGCCCAAGACACTATCATGGTTTCTATGGGTATGGAACAGCAAGGCATCACTTGTATGCTTATCTGTAAATTTTGTCCATAGTTAATATAGAATACTTACAAAAAAACAACATGATCTGAATTTAAAAACCAAAAAAATCTCCCATTGTAATCTGGGAGAATTACAACATAAAGAAACTTTCTTCATAGAATTGTTTGTCATAAAATTCTTGTAAAATGAAAGCATCGTCTTCCAACAACAAGGCTTACTTGTAAAGGTAGTTTGCCTTCTCGTTTAATTCTTTGAGTATATCAGTGCATGAGAAACACTCCAACTTATCAAGGTGATGCATTAATGGACGAAGACGCCCCACCTGAAGTATGGAGGTCTCGTTAACCCAGTCTACCACGACCCTCGAGTCACCAAACACCTGAAACTTTCTCAGCTTTAGCATGTCAACATGAAATAACAAGGCCGATTGTTCACCATGTGTGCAAATTGTTCACCAGATCTTCAGGAAGTTTAAATCCTTCCCCTGAGCTCACCCATGGGGTTTCCCCTATCTTTATGCATTTTCCATTCCCTACGCTCCAGACTAAGTGATCTCCAATTTGGGGGAAGGCCTCGACCATTCCCTTCCAACATATCGAGTTGTTGAGCACTGACTTCCTTGAAAATCTAATCCATTCTAAGAAAGACAAGTCTGGAATGTATTTAGAGGCCATTACTCTGTCCCAAAGCATACATTATGGATCAATCTCAACATACTTTTAGTTGCAAGGGATTTGCTGAACCAAAATAAACTTTTTATTCCCCAACTCCTTGGGCATTGCAAGCTTCGTCTACTTTACTAGGGGGATACCTCCTTTCTCCATGTTGCCTCTCCACAAGAAAGGCAAACATAGTTTCCTGATTTTAGATAGAACGCCCTTTGGGATTTTGGCTATAGAAGCCCAATAAATTGGGATACTACTCAACATTGAATTCAATAGGATTAATCTCCTATCCCTTGAAAGTCATTGATGAACCCAGAAGGATATCCTTGACTATTTTTTTTTTGAATAACCATATCCAATCTCTGAACAAATAATCATTTGGTTTAAGCACGAAGCCCAAATACTTCAAACCTTCATCTATATTTTTATTTGTGAAAGGCATTAGTTCTTATGAACAACTTGTGGCTTCCACTTGCAACCCATGAACCAACACAATTGACTTTGTCCAGTTGAATTCCATTCCTGTAGAAATGTAATATAGATCCAAGATATTCTTCAGAGTTTGAAATTCCAAGATTGTCCCTACACCATAGAGAATCACATCATCAACAAATAATAAATGGATAAGGATCTCAAAGTTTGTGATTTTTATCCCTTTCAGAAGGCCATTGTTGTGTGCCTTTTTAATTAATAGACCGATCCTCTTCGTTACGATTAGGAAAAGAAAGGTGGAGAGAGAGCATCCCTGGTGAAGCCCTCAAGAAGATTGAAAGAATTTGGAGGGAACTCCATTTATGAGGACAACAAAAGAGGAGGATTCAATACAACCCATGATCCAATTGACCGTCTGCAAGTTCATCCCCAATTGAATGGCAAGCCTGACAAAAGTCTAACTCACTTTGTCATATCCTTTTGATAGATAGTGCTCCATAAGGATCGATGGGATCTTTTTTAACTTTATGGAATGTAAAGCTTCTTGAGTTAGGGAAACAACATCATGTATTTATCATTTGAATAAAAAACTGTATTGTTCCTCAGAAATGAGCTCACTGAAAATAGGCTTATGACAATTAGATATGATCTTTGCAATGAGTTTATAAATCAGACTGCAACAAGTGATGGGTCTGAAGTCTTCAAAGGAGGAAGGATCTTGATTTTTCAAAATTAGGGCCAGGAAAGTGGAATTTAGAGGCCCCCAAACTTTTCCTGCTCTTTGAGATTCATTTACAACTTTCAATAAATCCGATTTGATCATCTCATAGAAACCTAAATAGAATTCAACCATCAATCCATTAGGGCCAAGACTTTTAAATTTTTGGAATGAGGATAAAGTGGAGAATATTTCCTTCTCTAAAATCTCTTCTTATGAAGATGTATTCATTTCATCCGAAATAACATTTGGAAAAAGGTTGATAACCTTAAGAATCTCTGAGATAGGGCATCTAGCTAACTCCTTGAACAAGATAGAGAAAAAACACTCTCATGCTTCATCTATCTCGCCAACCTCTGTCACCTTGCGCCCTTCCTCATCCTTTATTTCCCAAATGGAATTAATCCTTCTTCAGAAGTTGGAAAAGTTGTGAATTTTTTTTGTGTTGTTATTCCCTTCACAAATCCAAACCGCTCTGCTCTTTTGTCACCATTTAGATTCCTTCGTAGCTAACAAATCCTTTTTCTTCCTCAAGAGGGACTTAAGCAGGGTATCTTCCTCTTTCAAAATAGAGCCAACTTCTTGATTGATAAGAAAAGACACAATCTTTAATTCCACCTCCCGGATGGTAGACAATTGATTCAACCTATAACCTTTGGCCCAAGAAATAGTGTCTTTTTCAATTTTTCCAACGTTTTCAGCGAATTGTTGCATGTGGGAGGATCCTCCTCCATATGGCATCATAAATCCTTCGCCAACTTCTGGTAATCCTCTTCCTTAAGCCACTCTTGATTAAACTTCATTGGGAGAGACAACCTTGGACCTGATTTGGACACTTCCAGGATTATTAGCATATGGTCTGAAATCCCTCCTATCTCCACACGAGATTTAAAAGACCAAGGATTTTCGATCAGACCCTCAGAGATCAAGAATCTATCAAGTCTTTTGGAAACCAAACCTGACCCTTTTTCTCCCATTGCACCAGGTTTGGGATAACTTTGTGGGGGGAAGGTCAAATAAATGGTGTTTCTCCAACCAATGGTAGAAGAAATTTTCCCGAGGGTCTTGATGAGGGTTTTGCCCCAAAAATTCAAGACCTCCCTTCGAGAAGACGAAGAAGACGAAGGCCAGGGACCAGGCCTGGAATTTGACATTCTATAGGACGTTTCATTTTTAGACGTATTTGACAGTTAGATACCAAATCTGCACTTCAACATTATTTATAGGTATGTAAAGTCCGAACCCATCAAATCTAAGTTTTACTGGGTAAGGGGTAAGGTGTCCGTCATAATTCCTGGTAGGTACTTAGATTACTTAAGGTACTTTAGAAACAAACTTGATATATGTCAGTTATAAGAGTAAATGAAATTTGATGTTGCCCTACTCCTATTCTACTTATACTTCATTGATTTACTCAAAGTTTAGATGTAAAATTTGGACTCACCCACTAGTGATGGCTTGCAATTTGCAACGAATTTGGTGGAAATGATTTAGCTATGTTTCTATTTCCCCACCAAAACAGATAATATTTTTTCTTTTAAAGTTCCAGAAGCAAGGTCTATATAAGAGAAAAAAAAATTGACACTCATGAATCCAAAAACATAAAATGACAGGCATAAAAACCAATTAACCGTCACCAAATTTTCATTTGACAGGTACAGTAAATTTGAAATTCCAAGCCTACTAGGGACCTCCCTTCGCGAAGACGAAGGCTGAGACAATGATTCATCCTCGTATGGCCCAACGTTGAACGAAAAACCCTAGGACGTGGGATCACAAGGGCTTTTATAAGGGAGGGACTTTGGGGGAGGGACATGTGAGCCCTGAGGTTGTACCTTTGGAATATCCGAAGAAGCATCTAAAGAATGAGACTGCACCAGGATGAAAGGACTAGTAATATTACTAGAGATTTCGCCACGAGGAGACTTGGATGCGCTGACACCTGGAGAGTCGATCCTAGCTTGCTTAGGGCCACACTTCTCCAAACTGTCCGCTTCTGCCACCTTTTATGTCTCAGATTCCACCACGTGTTTCTTTCTTTTCCATACCTTGGCAAACAAAGGGAAATGGGTTGGAGAACGACTGCACTGAGCTTGCAGATGAGGGAAGATTGTTGGACATTGGGTTCAGTGCTTCACACAAGTTTCACAACATGGGTTAACCCCCTCTCGTGGATCCTAACTCCGACGATTGTGGAAAAGACTAACACCTGCGGGTTTGGTCTAACAACAATCGAAGTCCAATAGAGAATTGGTATTTCTTCTTACTACTCAATATTGTGTATTAATCGCTTTTTAATAAGAGGCCAACAAGGAAATTTCATTTGGTTTTTATGGCCTTCATGGTGAGAAGTTAGCAACAACTTTATTTTGTTTTAGATTTCAAATGCATATTTTTTAATGTTACAAAAGACCCAAAAAGGTTCTCATATTTTTTAATGATACAAAAGACTTCAAAGAAAATAGTAAAAACTTTATAACACCCTAGTTCCAAAGGAGTTTTTCATAAAAAAAAAAAATGGCATTCAAAATTCTCATAGTAAGATCACCTAGCTAGAAGTGTTATTGCTGCATGGAGTCCTTCATTTACCTACACAGATAAGGTCCTCATAAGGTATTACTATCTTTGGACATGCAAAGAAAAAATTCATGACAATTTTGAATGTTTTATAGGCATAGTGGTTTGATTAAATCTTCATATTATCTACCAATTCCATACGATTCAAGTCTTAAATAAAGCCAATGAATGCGAGAAATGGTAAGCAAGTTTTGTGGAGTTTGGACGATTGGTGCAAGTTTTTATTGATTGGGTATATGTCTTTTTTATGGGGTTTAGGAAGGGTGTTGTGTTTGGAATTTGATGTTATTTATTGGAATTTAGTGTATGCAACTTGCAGATCAAGATGCCATCATTATCTCAAGATCTATGCAATTTTACATGTATAGAGATCTATATGATTTAACATGTTTACTCCTGGCTTCCATTTGTGGAAAACTTTGAAAATCACTCTCTCTTTCTGTTATAGACCTATGGAAATTTCATGACCTAAATTCCTAGATGGAATGCACCTTCTGCATAATCCATATGAAATTGACATATGATCTTTGTATAGATAATATGATCTTGTATAGATTAAATCCAACCATATGATCTTGTATAGATCATATGATCTTGACATATGATCTTGAATGAACTTGACCACTAGATTAAATCCAATTGGTATAGATCTTGTGAAAAGTGAAATATGACCAAAATTCTAGAGCAGACTCACTTTCTTTTGAATTCATTGCCATGATTTGTACTCATGCATTGTGCAAGTAATTTCTAATCTTTGTATAAACTTGTAGTTATGCCTGATTTTCAGTGCGAAATCCACCACTGCTTGACTATCTGAAAGCTTTCCACTAAACAATTATCTCAAACAAAATTTTGGCCATTTTATCGTACATATATAAAGTATTGACCAATTCAATATAGACCAACTTGTTATTATAGTAGATGCAAACCTTGCAAATCTTTTAGATAGAGTACAAAGTATTGCATTCATAAATTAACTTGTGGGCAACTAAGATCTCAAGAACACTAGTAGGCCAGAATTTGCCTTAACCATTCATCGTACCTTTTTTCTAAACATCCATTTGATTTCTTTGCCACCAATATGTTACTTTGGATTGAATTGAGTATTGGAGGTGCATATAATGTCGTGGAATGAGTGAATCATGAGAAAATATACATTTCCATCAATCTATGGATCGACATTAACTCTAATTTCTACATAAAATGTGAGCTGAAATTCCTATTGCTCATCTCAAATAGCATTAGACATGATTTCCCAATAATTGGGGTTTCCATATAATTGCTATTTGCATATGCTATTTTTTTACCATACTACTATCTGTTTATTTCACAAATGCCACCAAGGGCCTATAGGAAAATCATAAAAATACTAAAGGTTACTTTGAAATAATGGTAAAACATTATGTCAATGTGATCAATAACCAATGCAACATGAGCAAACCTCGAATGAAACTTGCACCAAGCATGATCTAATGTGATTTGTGCCTTAATGACCAAAACACTGTGTCTTGACCATAGAACTCCACGCTGTGTAAACATAGTGTGGTGGTAGATAGTGGCACATGGACTAACATCTGGTGCCAATACCAATAGAGGTTTTCCACTCTGTAATCCCTTGTTGCATCATTTTGATATACATTGTAACATAATGCAACACAACTGTACAACTTCGATAGAATAAATTGTTGGCATGGAATACTATTAATTTATGTCGTTTTCCCTTGTAAGTTGCTATAAGGAGGGTTTTAGGCTGCCCCTGTAAGATTCTATCGGAGGGGTTCTAAAACGCTCCTATACATTGCTATGAGGGGGGTTTTAATTTTCCCATGTATGTTGCTATGAGTGGGATTTCAAACCACCCCCATAACTATCTATGTGGGGGGGTTCAAACTGCAAGTGTACTTTGCTATGAGGGGGATTTCAGACCACCCTCGTCAGATGCTATGAGGGGGGTTTCATATAACCCATATACCTTGCTATGAAAGGGTGTTTCAAACTACCCTCATATCTTGTTATGAAGGGGGTTCTAAACTAGTTCCGTACCTCGCTATGAGGGGGAATTTCAAACCACCCCCATAAGTTGCTACGAGGGGGGTTTTAAACTATCCTCATACTTAAGTATGAGGGGGGTTTCAAACTACCCTCGTAATATACTATGAGGGGGGTTGCAAATCTCCCATGTACCATGCTATAAGGGGGGGTTCAAGCTACCCCTGTAATCTACTATAAGGGGGGGTTTTAGACTGCTCCCATACTTTTCTATGGGGGGGGGTGGTTTAGAATGCCCCCATACATTGCTATGGAGGTAGTTTATGTAAAACCACCCCTAATAGTTATGAGGATTTTGTTTTTTAAAACCACCTCTAATAGTTTCCTTTTTGGAGAGGGTTCAAAACTACATCCAAAGAAACTTTTTGGGGTGTTTCAAAATTCATATTAAACTTCCATTAAAAGGCCAAAATTTTAACGTCGGTGCTTTTGAAAAAGTGCCCCTAATTCCCACTTTTATTGATGGAAAACAACTACCCCTAAAGACCTAAAATGTAGTAGTGTTTATAATACATCGAAGGCTCATTTGTGTTGATTACACTTGATCTAAGTATCTTCCCCTCTTTTGAACTTGCCCTATTATAAATAGGAAGGAAATGGGAAAGAAGAATGAAATAGGGGCTATAAAGACCCAGGTGAGAATTCCCATCTCTCCATGACTTAGCCTCAAAGAGAGTTTGAGATGTTGATAATCCAAATAATTATAGAAACATAGACCTAAATACAATAGTAAATAATGCAGAACACAATAAAAAATATAAGAAGGAAATGCTTATAATAATGTTCAGAATTGTGTATGTTATCGCACAGATTGTAGGTTGGGAAAATCCCGACCCAATCTACAAAGGTGGTACAACTATGGGAATACCTACCCATTGTCACCTTATATAGGTACTCCCCTCGCTTTAGTGAACTTGGAGAAATCCTACACAAGGGGGGAATTATGGGTGACCCTTGGGGGATTGAGATAGAGGGTGGAGAGATAATGAAGGGAACCCCTTAGGTCAATGATGGAGGAAGATACAAGGCTTGGAAAAGAGTCTTGTGGATGGAGGATGGTTACCAAAGACTTGGGTACCTGCACGAGAGTGTTACACATGCCCGAGACAAGAAAAAATGAAGAGATACAAGCCAAAATATCCAATGGACAAGAAAGTGAAACTTGATGTCCTATATTACAGTAGTAAACAATAATATATATCATCAATGATAAGAGCTAGTTACTGCAAAATTAACTGTCAAAATTATCAAAGATTTATTGGAGAGTGAAGTACTAAATAAGCAAATAATTTTCCAATACTTAGGCATGAAATTTGATGGTGAAATAGGGCTTCCAAATGAATTTATCAACAAAGTATTACGGAAGCCTTGTGGCTGTAGAATTTTTTTTATACAACAACAAATTCCAACCACAAAAATCAACAAACAAACCATACAAAAGATAGCCAATGAGTAATAGAACAATAATCTAGGTTTACAAGTAAAGTTTAGCAGTGGAAAAGTGAGTAAATGATGAAAGAAAGTGAAGTTTTTTGTAGCCCTAATGGTTGTAGCATTAAATTTATTGCAGCAACAAAATCCTTGGCTAAAATAGGACACCCTTAAAGCACAAGAATACTTATAACACGTAGAAAATAATCCAACTTGAACAATTGCAATATCTCGTAAATTCACATATTCCGATGCAAGAATATTGTGTCTCCAGTGCAATTTAGATGAGTGCCTCATCTATTGGGTTATGGAGTCTCTTGTATAAGAGCCAAGGTTTGTAACTTCTCTAGGGGTGTAAGCCCTTTTACTTCCTAGAGCATGCAAAACCTAGCAAGGTAAATCTAGGAGGGTGTAAGCCCTTTTACTCCTCCTAGCAACCTTTGCAAAATAGATTGTCCAAAACAATAGTGGTAGATCCTAGTGGAGGGTGTATGCCATTATACTCCAAGAATTAATCAAGATTGACCTTGTAACCAAGAAATAAACAATACAAAGCATAAATTCCGTACCTAGTCCAAGCATTAACAAGATAAACTCTTCCTTACCAAGAATATTCCACCACACATGCAAGAACAAGCATCAAGAGAGATAGCACACCACCCTTTTCCTCCAATAGACAAGTTATACCATCACAAGAGCATCAAAGAGAGAGATGTGCAATTTTCCCAAGAGGGGCAAAAATTTCAGCCAAGTCTCTCACTCAAGAGAGAGTGAGTTATGTTAAGATGAAATTAATTTGATCCTTATTTATACAAAACCTCTAAAAAGTGTTTGTCCACATTTAGTTAGGGTAAACCAAAAAATAAGGGGGCCATCCCCCTTAATTTTGACCCTTTACAAATTTAATTTGATTTTACACATAAAGAAACCCTAAAAAGTGACATCAAGCCCTAAGAGGGTGACATCTTGGTACTTTTGGCAAGTTGTTGAACCATACGAGGAAGTCGTTGAGCCTCCGAAGGCTTTCCCTTCATGTGCTAGGGTATTCTCCATGGTGCAAGGGGTATTACTCATCTCAAGGTTCCAAGTGTCCATCAAATCATCATTACTACCACAAACCCTAGCCCTAGTCAAAACGTCAAGCCCAAGAAGTGTGGTGTAAGGCCTCCAAAGGCAACTCATTGGGATAAATAGGGCTAGGTGTCAACTCCAAGGTATTCTCTCTTGCCTCCAAAGGAAACATCCAACCTTTTTATATCCCCCAAAGTCTGGGTCATGGCATCCAACCTGTGGGATTCCTGCCCCAATGAAGGCCCAAGCTAGCTTGTTCCTTCAAAACGTCCATCAGACAAGGTCCTGCAAAGACAGATGAGTGTTCCCTCCAAGGGTCTCAAGTCAAATGTATCATAGCAAGTAAAATCAAATTTAATACAAGAGCCACCTAAACATGTGCATTAAAACTACTTCATCAAATTAAACAAGTACTCAAAGACCCTATCCAATTTTCCAAGTTTAGGTATGGGAGGGTTGTCAAGGTGACCTATTGGGTGAGTCGTTCCTTAAGTCAAGGAGTGTTTCCTAGGTGGGCCCTCTCTAAGTCATGTGGAGAATATGAAGTGGATGGGGGTAAGACTTTTGGGCATGGGGTTCATGACATACAAGGGTTCATATTGTCTCATTTATGGGTGCCTTTGTAGAGGGTGTGTTGCACCTTCATTTTCAATGCATCATTTTTCCAAGCCCATTTATTTGCCATTAATCAATTAAAGTCCATAACAATTGGGTACTCCAAAAGGGTAATATAAGACTTGGGAGGAAGTACCACAATGTCACTTGAATGGAGAGGTACATAGAGTGCCATAGGGGTAAAGAAAAGGTTGTAATGCACTTGTGTAGATGCCTCAACAAGTGGGACGTCTATATAATATGAATTTGTTTCTTGGAGGTAAATCAATTTTTTAGGAGAAAC